>JAWWMK010030651.1:7500-14162 GCA_035047105.1 Galeopsomyia nigrocyanea
GATTCCGAATCCGTTTACTTTTCAATCCAGAATTATGAGTTATAGTGGAAAAATCGACTTTTTACAGAGTTTTTATAAAAAATCGTTGAAACGTCTTTTTCTTCAATTGTCTGGCACTTAATAATTTTTTAACTCAAATCGGATGATAGATTTGGAATTCTCAGTGAATTTGACATCGGAAACATGGATTATCAGAATTTTTTCTCGTAGATATTAGATTATCTACGGGCTAATAAAAGGTTTGTCAAAAATCATCAATACTGTTTTATAAAAAATTTTGACTAATTCAATTTTCCAACTTTTAATTATTTTATAGCTCAAATATGGTAACGGATCCAATCCTCATTAAATTTTACAGTGGGAACATGCATCGGGAGATTCTCTTTCATGGATATTGATGTTAGTTGTTATTTGAAAATGCTAACGATTTTAAGTGGAACATCTAAAAAATAGATTTTTTCACTCTAACTCGTAATGCTGGGTTGAAAAGGGAAACAGATTTGAAATTCCCATCGAATTTTACACTGAAAACATGTGTCACTTACTTTTTTATCTTACTTTTTTTTAATTTTGAAGTCATGCAACTTTTTTTGCCCATTTTTTCCGGTTTCGTCTCACTGCGCAATATACACAAAGACGAGGTGAATCAGTGAATGACTATATCGCCTCTATCTACACGATCATGAACAGATTTGAATGTGGAAAACCAAATCAATCAAGCTGTTCAAAATGTTCTTCTAAAGATGAAGAGAGATGTTACATTGAGTCTTCTCTAGCAGATGAATGGTTATCTACAGAAGTTGCTTGAAAATCACCGAATACCAAAGTGCCTGAAGCAATACCTGGACTGCCTACGATGTCAGAAAAAATAGAAATGCACTCTGAGTTCCACTTGACTAACAAGGAGCGGACCAATCCTTTCGGTCATGAATTGTTCTCAAACTTGCTAGGTGACCTTTTTGTGTATAGAAATGGAAGCTCCTCAAAGGAATCTGTCCTATGGGGGATCTTCTCCGTTCGGGAATTATGAGGTCTTATATCTAGAATATTGGAGAAAAGAGTCTCTTTTTAAATAAAACAACGAAATGTTAAACCTACTGTAATTTTAGGGTTACCAATGAGAAGCAGAGATCAAATACTTCCATTTAAAAAAAGGTTTGACAAAAGCTTATCTGTTCATAAGTTATGTCCCGATAAAGATTTCCATAAGAATCTAGCCCTTTTGGTATTTTGTAAATTCAATTAAGTATCTCGATTGAAAAATTTAAATCGACACAATTTACGAACGGATTGGAATTTTTTGTAAAGTTTTATTCCAAATGCAAAGATTTAATCCCAGTTTTCTATTGGTAGCTGTAAAATTACGGTTGACTTAGCATTTAGAGAGTTATTTTAATTTGAACAGGGACTCTATCTATTAATATGCAACGGGTAGATCCGGCAGGTAACTATTTTACCGTCTTACCAGTCCACTGAAAATTGCAACGCTGTAGCTGCTCAGAAGTTATCAAAATTGGCAACACGGCTGAGCAGTTTCTACTTTAGTCTCTCGTCGCTGTAGCATGCAGTGCACTCACACACACTGTAGGGGTTTTCTTCAGTTAGCTCCCAAGGAGGTAACTTTTCCCCCCAGGTTCGAGGAACCTTATTGTTTTTTTGATTCCAGGATCCGCAGGTTAAGGTGTAATTAATAAAAGGTTACAAATTTGGTAATAAGTCGCTTTTTATACTTTTCAACAAAATATACAGACTTTTTGTACAACGATGAACTAAAATGTTTAATAAGCTTTTAAATGACAATTCATAAAAAAAAGTGATTCTAAATAATTTAATTGTTTTGAAATAAATTATTGTGCAATGGTGGCACTCAAAAAGAAGGTAGCTGGAGAAAATTCCAGGTCGAAGCGTACAATTTGGAGAGCAAACTCCTTCGACATGCCCCTGTAACAGAATATCAAATTTAGATTAGCCCTGGCCACCCAGAGAAATTCCTACCTAATTCAACGATTGTATCTCTAGCTTACGTGAGAAACTGGATTTGTAGCCTCTCACAGATGTTATTAGCCCAGGAAAAAATCTTTGTCGAGCCCAGTTTCAATAAATGACCCTCCAAGACATACGTATACCAATCTCAGCTAATCAAGATATGCCAACGAGCAAAATCTTTGACTTCTATATGTTATAGAAGTAATTCTCTATATGATCAATCAGAAAAATCACTCGTATACTTGGAAAGTCATTGATCGAGGGGACCTATCCCGAATTTTCTACTAAGACTAGTGATATATTGCTAGGCTCATGTAAATGGTTAGTTGAAATAATTTTATAGATCTTGTGCCTTACACAAATGACTGTCTCAGTGAAAAACAAGTTTCACACTTAGAGTACTCCTCTCAAATATTTGACTCGACAACTGATCTTTTCTTTCTATTTTCTGACTTGCAACTGAAAATTTAGCCACATATGATATGGTAAAATATAATTACGAACTCTGAATGAGAGATGCTTTTTTGATCTGAATTAGCTATCAAGATAATAATTTTACTGTATCAACTCTCTCTTAAAGAATTTAGTTGTATTCTTTCTCTGTTTCACTCTACAGGAATTTACCCACCTATTTAGTAATTTATTTGGCAGTAGATATCACAACAATTTAACACTTTTTTGCTCTATTAAATACGGATAAATACTCTGAAAAAATTAGTTTTCCCGCTTTTTTTTTCTTTCTTTTTTCGAGACACAATGATCAATTAACAAATTTTCTCTCGTGCCTGCTGACTACCCGGAAATCAAATGCAATTCCTCTCGAAATTTGAACGTACTGAGAAATATTTAGGAGTACTCACCAGGAGAATGAAGCCAGCTTCTTTTTCAGCTGCGTGGCGTCTTGACGTCTGTAGACCGCACAACGGGAGAAAACCGTGATCAGGAAAATAGCGTCTTGGGATGCCAGCAAAAAAGTAGACGAGCAGCACGTCACACACTTTCCAAACGCTAATATGCCACACCGCTCTTAGCTAGACTCGTGAAAAGTAAGGAAAACTCGACTCGGAGGGCACGCCGGATACCCGCACTCCTCGTGCGTCACCCTCTAGAGAAGAGAAAACTGTGGAGCGCCGAGTGTTACACTCGAGGCAGCTCCAAGTTGCTGCTACTGCCGCGGTCCGGCTCGGAAAGAGAGTGTCGCGTCGCAGGCATCAGAGAGGAGAGTCCGTCCGGACTCGTGCCTCGATCTTGAGCAGAGCCCAGATCCTCAATGAGTGCTGTAAGCCTTCTTGTTCTCTCGTCAGCTCAGCTCGGTTCTCCTTCTACCTCTTCTTCCTCTCACTTGCCTCTGTTGCGTGTAGTACTGTAATTGGCTGGATTCAAAGAGGGTGCGTTCGTTTTTTTCGACGCGCGGTTCGCTCTTTGGCGCATGCGCTTGAGTGTGCGGCAAACTTGAAAAATTTTCAATGTTTGTCAGAACCACCCATCACAACACGCAGCTTAGACCCGTCTGTGTGAATTGCTACCTTCCAGTGTACGCACACACTGTCACACAGACGGTCTGAGCCTCTCACAGCCAATGAGCGTGCAAGTCCCAACGCATCAGAGTAAGGGTACTTGCCGCTCATTCTCCGTTAGTCGCGGCTCGCTGCCGCAAAATCAATCGGTGCCTGGCCGTTGGCCTGCACGTTTCACGTTGGCGTACGACGCCTCGTTGGATTTGGCTACTCTCGAACTTTTGAGGTAAATATTGTCCATAACCATAAAAGATTATCAACAAATCTTCCCGTTGAGTGAACCAAGCGTTTATGTAGTAAATTTTATGGTCATCTTTGAAGTATCATAACTTTGTCAATTTTCGAACGCGGTTCGCGGCGTTTTCTTTGTCTTTTCAAGAGCTTTAATTTGATTGTTCACCAGTCTAATTTAACGCATTAGGACCGGAGATATTCCGCTTCAAATATAGCGATTTTTTTCGAAAATTAAAATTTTCAAAATCAATCTAAAAAAATTTCCTTCTTTTTTCTATTTTTATATGTTTTTCGAGTTTTCACACCAAGTAGAAACCTGCCATCAATTTTCGCTTTGTGTATTTTTGTTTCCTTTGAATGAATGATATTTGAAAATCTTAAAATTTCAATTTTTGAAAAAACGGCCATCTTTGAAGCGGCATATCTCTGGTACTAATGCATCAAATTACACGAATCAAAATATTCAAAATTGATAAAGTTGTACTACTTCAAAGATGAAACTGAAGCCATAAACACTTGGTTAACTCAATGGGGCGAATTGCTAACAGCTTTTTTTGGTTATGGACAATACATATTTACCTCAAAAGTTCAAGAGTAGACAAATCGAATGACGCCCCGCATGTCAAAAAATATTCAAATGCCATGATTCTACAGGTACTTAAAGTTGTTACGTAAAATTAACTACACTACATAGGATAGGAAGATATCTTTCTCCATTACGAGTCGATTCTTTACGAATCTATCCATAATAAAATGATATTTGAACACATTGTTTTTTTTTGCCACGATTAATTGGTGCTAGTGTCAAGTAGTAGTCATACCTACGACATAACTATATATACGTATTTGTGCAATTATTGTATTAGGTATCATTAGTCATTGACTCCTTATCCTTGCTACTACTGCATTGGGTCGAGGGACAATGTGACCGATTCATATTACTGCGGTCGTTATTCAACACCCAAACTAATTTTATTTTAAGTGGTAAAACATTGACGCATAAATAAATTTAAGGTAGATTTTCAGTTGAATAGGGGGCGCACTATCCGATGGTACAATTTCTTACTTTATTATCCTAATTTCATATTTTTGGTATACCAACATTCAAGACGTTCCCACTAGTAAAGAGTTTCAAACTAATCTTGCTGATCGACCTTATTGCTCCGTCATGGCTTTCAATTGCGATTGAAATTAAATTGTGCAATACTTAATTTTCATTCTATATTTTATGACATTTTTTGCGAATCTCAACATTTCGATCGTTCAATTCTAATAACGAGTCCATTCACAGTACTTGAGGCTTTCTAGCATAAAAATAGCGAATCTAGAGGACTCGACATTATCTAGTTGCATTTGAAGCGGGAAAATAAACCTGGTCTTAGATTATATCGTAGTTGAGTTGACTTCATCTTAGATTGTTTTAAATAATTATACTTTGATTTAGATTATATCTTCATTCAGTTATCTTTGACTTATTATCGTAAGCATGTCAGCAATAATCTTTGTCAAGTTAATTTTACTTCAGCTCATTTTTTTTTTATTCAATTTCACTTAATTTCTGATTATCATCGCTGTTAGGTGATAAATTTACCTACACTACATTGACGCGACATCTCTCGCTGCACTAGTCGACCTGCCTTAATTGACGGCAAAGTGGAAGCTCAGCAAAATCCATCCCGCCGCCAGTCAAGGCCTTGATAATCGAGGCGCTTGCAAAGAAAAGTGCACAGAGAGAGAGAGAGAGAGAGAGAGAGAGAGCGAGAGAGAGAGAGAGAGAGAGCGCAAGAATGTAGGGGAAATGCGACGAGGTGTCGACAATTAAGCACGCAACGTCGCATCAGTAACGTGTCGGACACAGATCAATTAAGTGCTGGATTATCATTTCAAATCAATTTCAAAACAACACAAATCATCTTCATATACCAAATTCCATTTCTTAACTATTTCAAAATAATTATAATTTACAATTATCAAGTGATCCAAATCATTATATCAGATTCAATATATACAGAAAATCGGGACGTAACGAGTTACATTCTTGTGCAGTGAGAATTAGCAATAGTTCACCTGTGACCAGCAATAAAGAATACAATACTAATTGAAGATTGTGTCAGAGTAAAGTCGAAATTGTACGGAAAATACAGAACGTGACTCTATCCAAATAAATTATTTAACGTGGGAAAACTATTAGCTGCTAAACGAGGCACCGGGCACATACCTCGAACGAACGCACGCGAGAGAGAGTTTGCATGCTAGGTAGAGGAAAGGAGAGTAAGCAGGTGAAACACATATAATTGAGTTATAGTGCGCACATCAAGGTGGTCGGAAAACATTGAAAGAGTCTGGTACCGTTGGATTCGTCGCGAAAAGTCATATACGAAGGTATTTTTTTCCGATTTTTTTGGTCCATAAATAATCCGGTAATCAGCATCAATGAAAAGCGTTTGGCGCGCGGTTCCAACGGAAAAGCGGCCGGAGTGGGGAGCGGCGAGAGGTGTCAAGCGCGAGAGGGCAAAATTCGCGCGCACAGTCAGCCGGGGCAACCAGGCGTAAACAAGCGACCGACTGCGGTGCTTAACTTACACTGCCCACGCGAAGTTCAAAATCGTAATTAATTTCAATGGTTTGAGCATCGATCGGCACCAAATGGACTGATGGATCGTTAGATCATGGACAACTCACGAGAATAAGATCTAACCTGTTTGGTACTATCGGACTCTCAATTGACGAAATCATTTACGATTTTGAACTTCGCGGGTCACGAATTCACGTCCGGGCAGTGTACAATTTGTTAGCTTTGATAAACGGCAATGGTGATTATAAGCTCATGATTATTTTTTGAAAGCCGACAAAATGTTACGACGATGTATGTTGTAACGGGAGGATCTATTTTTAATTAGCCATAAATTCGCTCCCGTTAGAGAA
>JAWWMK010030662.1:0-14159 GCA_035047105.1 Galeopsomyia nigrocyanea
TATACTACGTTTACCACCTATACTCAAAAAATCAGCTTGCCGAAACAAAAAGTCGCGAAATGGTCAATTTCCAGCTGCATTTCCTGGACTATTCAGTATATCGTACCAAAAATTAGAATTTTTGCCTGGTTTCGAATTATTAATCCGTTGTTCGTTCATTAAAAAATATTCTACCACAAAATTCCGATAACCATTCAAAATTTATCAATTACTTCTTTCATTAATTTTTTGTCAGCCTCTTTTGCCAAATTCAAAAGCTCATCAGATGCAAAATCCTTCATACAAAGTAAAATGCCTACTAAAATATTATCAAAATATTCTGAATCAAAATCTTTTCCCGAAAATACAATATCTCTGACTTCGTTAATAAATCCGCTATTGGCGGCTCTGCGAGTTGCAACCGCCGTTGCACTTACACTTTTTATAATGATTTTTAAACTTAATTCGATGAACAGTAATACGAATCACCTTTAAATTTCGTAAATAGAAATACAGATGGTAATAGCAATAAGATTATTCATACAATACAATCTTAATAAGCAGTTAGCAAAACTTAAAAACGAAGCGCAGATCGACAAGTCGAACCCTGAGAGCAGCTTTATTATTATCTTTTCTTTTTTTTGTGGAAACATACTCAGTCGCAGAGCGAATCGAATAAAAATTAATGTATAATATGGCGTAACACTATTGTACCGTAGTGTATCCCAACTAGAAAAATCTTGAAACAAATACCCTTTGTCGTCACGATGGAATTCGATCTATGATTATTCGTTCAACGCCATAATGAGAATTCCAGGCAACGTTTCTATGACGCAACAGCTTAACGAAGGCGGTTTTAACACTTATTTAAATCGAGCAGAAAAACAGTCTTTGGGAACACGTGTAAGAAAGAAAAAAAAGCGCCGAAAACGCCGCGAACAGCGAGGGGAAGGCGAAGGATAAGTGCGCCTTCGCTCATCTCCTCGGTCGCTTTAACTGCTTTATTACTTGGGCCACTCGGACTGGTATTGCTTTCCCAAGCGTTCGATACAACCAGTGCGACTATTGTATGTCTCACGAATTTTTGTATTTTACTCTTAATCGCAACTTAATCACTCAAAAAGCAAAAAAATAAAACGCGAAATTTTTAGCGTCGTGAACATCACTTAGGTCTCGAATTATTTTAGATCATTTAAAGCTAACATTAACTGATTTCAACGTAAGTTTCATATGATTTCGTCATCATTCGAAATCAATTAAACTAGCAATAAGTATATTCACAATAATATTGATATAAGTGTACTATATAAATAAATTAATTCAAGTAAGCATTGATAGAATGCACACATAATTTTTAATGTTAATGTATTCATGATTATCCATTGGCACTTATACAAAAATATTACTTTACTGTCAATTTTTTCCAACCAATAACACAAATCTTCTATAATATATATTTTATTTGAAAAAAAAAAAATTAAGAAAAAGTCAGTAGGAAATAGAATAATAAAATATATCAGACCTCAAGCTTTCAAATCAGTTCAGAGGTTAATTTGCGTGGAGAATGAAAAAAAAATGTTTGCGAATTTAATTTTTTTTAGTTTCCGAAAAAAAAGAAAAACTTGTATAATATCCTTACCTTAGGCATGTGGTGCGTGAGCCAAAATTTTTTTTAATTATTATAATTTTGGTAACGTGAAATTAAATTCGAATAAAATTTGGTTTAGAAAAAAAAACTTAGAGTAATCGTCTAAGTCTCGATGTATCTTATAAAGGAATAATAAAAAATAGAATTTAAGTCCATAAAAAATTATAAAATAATATAAAAGTGAGAAGCTACGGCGCATAATTAAATCGATAATGCTCAACGGCAATATAGGAAAAGGGGCGTCCCTTACATGTCACTGACGAATAGGAGGCCGCTTGCCTCTCCCCTTTCCTTGGTTTGACCGCTCTCTGTTTTCTCCTCTTCTCTCTGCAGGTTCACACGTGCAGACCATGCGATGAAAATATCTTGAGAGTTTTGCTCGAAAGGTCGTAAAAATCGGGCTTTTTCCTTGAAAACTCCTTTGTTTCAAGCCTTCGTTTATGGGTTGTCGAGTTATTGCCTCTCGAGTTGGAAATTTTGAGGCGCTCAAGTGACAGTATTTATTTACGATTTCTAAATACTTTGAGTCGTAAGAAAAAAAATTTAAGGAACGTGAGAATCTACGAAAACAAGCAATTATGAGAAACTGCGGATTTAAGAGATTACAAGAATTGATTATATTTTACAATGTTAAATATTCGTGCAATAAACTTACGTTGCACTCTCTCGTATTAATTCATTACAACACGTATCAATACGTTACAAGTTCATAACCGACAATAAGGTCACTTGTATCAATTTCTTTTAGACCATAGCACAAAAAATAAGGCTTATAAGAAAAATGAATATATTGTATTTTCGAAAAAATGCAATACCTAGATTTTTTCATTTTTCTATTTTTAGAAGCATTTAAATATAGGCTTGAAAATTTTTCAAATATCACCAGAACGAGTAAAATATGCTGCCAACTTGCATTGGCGGATTGCGAGGCGGATTGCTTCCTTGAAGATTTTTGTAATTAAGCACTCGTTTATGAATTTAGTTAGTAATATTTATGTTTTTTGTGTGTATAGATTATATATGATATTATATTTATGGCTAACAGAATTATTTCACTAGTAAAATAATTACATTACTGGCTTCTTTTTCAAATAGCACAAAAAATGCAGATAGGTAAGAGCCAATTTTATTTTTATTTAATTTTAGAAATCGACTGTACTTTCCATTATGCTGCCGATATTGATTAGTGTTTATATCGCTATTTTAGTCAGCTGTTTCTACAGCTGATGTAGCCTCAAAAAACTTTTAATGATCGCGCTGTAAAGAATGCCTGCGTTTCGCATGACTGGGCTTTAAGATTTTTTAGTGACAAAATTCGACGCTTGATCTTTCATGAGTGTTCAAGTTACCCCAGACCTTCGTCTTATAATAAACATTACTTTCAGATAAGTAGCATCGCAATTTTTTTTTATTAAAAGCCTCATACTCATATAACCTTACAATACGCATAACTATAGTGACTACTCTAATTACGAATTTCTACTACAAGTCAATATTTACAAGCATCTTAAAAACGATCAAAATCTATTTAAGTATTAAGCAATTATTCACATGTTTTAAGTAATAACTATAATGAGATAAGTAGCTGTACAGATACTTTGTGATTTGTTCCGTACTGCACAGGGCCGTACTTTCCATGATTCACGGTACTTCCGTTCTGCAATATGGAAATTGCTGTGTAATATCGTAATTATAAGACAAAGCTGCCAAGCCATGCCTACAACGAAAATGAGTCCTCAACGCGACACTTGACGACTGCGATTCGGATAAAATCTGTGATCGGTTGCCGATGTGCTGCTCTACTAAAACAGTTTTTCAGGTCTCATTGTATACGGCAATTCAGTCAACAAGTTCACTTCTTTCTTTAATTAATATTTTACAACAACGGTAAGATTCAATTAAAAAAGCGATTTAATTAAAATCTGAATTGAATCATTTTCAGATGATTCTCTGATTCGTTGGCAAGCTGCATTTTGACAAGACTTTAAATTCGTGCAATCTTGGTTTGCACACGTGTTACATATTCCGGCAATTACAACTTTTTTTTATCGTTAGAGATTAAAAAAAAATAACAGCATAAATTTATGCGCACTAAATTTGAAGATATTATTTGAGAATTATGAAAATACTGAAGGTACATGACATGAAATCAAAATGATCAAATACAATAAAAACGACTTTTTTCGCTTCTTGAAAAAAAAATTAATTACAGTACAGTAATTTCCAAAAACTACGTTTCTATTACACGAGTAATAATGCATAGCCAATTTGAACAGGATATCTTAAAAATAATGGAAATGCCAAAGGTACATGACCACACATACAAAATGATGAAAAAATGAAATAGAAGCAACTTTTCTGTTTACATAAAAAAAAATTAGTTACTGTACTGTAAGTCCCACAGTAACAAAAATAAAAAGCCACAATCACAACAATAAAATAATTATATAAACGGCAATTGAACAAAATGTCTTAAAAATTACGGAAATACCAGAGGTAAATGACCACATAAATAAAATGATGCAAAAAATTATAAAAACCGTTTTTCCGCTAACTTAAAGAAAATTATTTGTTGCATTACTGTAAGTCTCACGATAACAAAAATGAAAAACCACAATCGTAATACGCAAACAATCATACACACGTAACTTGAATAAAATATCTTGAAAATTACGGAAATACCAAAGGTAAATGACCACACAAACAAAATTATTGAAAATTAAAAAAAAAACGAACAGCGTTTTCGCTTGCTCAAAAGATATCATTATCTGTAGATAGTACACTGTGCTGTAAACCCCGCAGTAGCAAAAATTAGAACTCATTTCAGATTTAAAGAATTAGAAGTAAAATTATAAAATCATTTGTTCTGTAAAAATAAATTAGAAAGGTTAGAGAAACTTGTAATTGAAGCGGTTTTCAATGTTGCAATGGTGAATATTCTGTGAAAGTTGATTTAAAAAAATTTTTGTATGGCTCTATGTGCACGAAAAAAAAAACCTTTGAGATTGAGATTGTTTGTCAAATTCTTTCCGGACTTGAGATTATAAATAATTGAATAAAAAGAAAATTGCATAAACTCACAATCAGTTTTACATTCATAACGGATTTCAGCCATGAATCACCATAGCAGTTGAGCGTTCAAAAAGAGAGGGCAAAGCCCACAGAGGAGGGGATGTCGACGTAGGCGTACGCGAGAGCGAGAAATTCACTCGTAGCGACCAGTAGCGACCGAGAGAGTGGATGGCACGTCCGGACGCCCCAATGTATAGCAATGTATAGCTGTAGCGTGTCGGCAACGAGTTTGGACGTGCATCGAAAGCACCCGAATTCTCGGTCGTAAATCTGATGGTGCAATAAGTACTTATTTTAGATTTCGCGTGCAATGTGTTCGTGTAAAAAGCATCGTTCTCATTCAGTGTAAAGTGTTCTCAATGAGCCGAGGAAGAGAATTTTCAAGAAAATCGGTGAAGAAAAAAAGCTAGAATAGCAGGATATTATCTGCAGTAGAGGAAAGCTAAGTAACGAAAATTGGAATTTCACTTATCGATCACGACTAATTATCTTAATCCCTGTATTTTTAATATTTTTTACGTAAAGCAAGCGAGCACGCGAAATACATACATATGTACATGAGTCTGCACACTTATTTGATCTCCTTTGTTCGCATTGACTATGACGTAAGACTCTTGGCCTTTATTTCTAAATTAATTGTTCAGTTCTCGTTATTGTCCCGGAATCATACCTGCATCTTATTTCATCTAAATACAATATTTGCGGTTCACATAGTTGATTTCGCGAGAAGGCAGCAACAATAAAAATTTGACTGCAATGAGACAGCAAGTAGTCTCACTCCGCGCAATTACAAATTTACAAATCGAAATAAAGCCAGTTTGTAAAGTTTTTCAACTGATTTATCAGTGTATCATACAAGATTAGATTCTTTTCTCAAGTTTTTCAGGAAAAAATCTGTGAAAGTGAAAGTGAAAAATATGATTTTTCAATATTTCACATTGGTCGATTTCGCCAACTAAAAAATTGTACAATTATTTAGAAATAACTATGAAATTGTTTCGCAATACAAAATTTTGTGCATAAAATTTAACTAAAATTATTGTGCTTAGAATAAAAATGATAAAAATCGTACATACTTCAAAATGCTCATTCTTAGCAATGTTATTAAGCGTAAAATGCATCTAACTACGCTGTATTTTGTACAGAAAATATTTCTAATATGTGTTTCAAAAGGACTTGAAAAGAAGTATTCGATGATTTTTCGTGCGATTTTTTTCGTATTATTTATTCACTTTAATTTTTGTCTTTATAAACTTGAGGAAAATGTTTTATCGCATATGTTAAATATACTCAACAACAGAGCATACCCGGATGTTTGAGAAATAAAAATTATTATTAAATATTAAATTTTCAATATTAATAATTTAATATTTATTCCAATGTTTAAAAACATTGGATTAGAAGAACGTTAGTGATATCTGTCTACGTTCTCTACTTTGATAAAGTTAATTTAGGAAAGTATACTTTTTTTTACTTTGAGGATAATAATCATGGTAAAAAAATTTGGTGTAAATAAATTCAACAATGTAGTGATATCTAGTTATCTTATGACAAGCATTTCCTTATTTTTGTATTGTTTTCATTTACTTCAAAACAATGTAGTATTTTTCTTCAAGTAAATTTTTTTTTAAAGAGAACTCTATATTCGGTACTTTAGTTGAAGAGGGAGTGTGCCACAGTCATCTCGAGTCATCTTTACAATCTTCAGATATGCATGATGACAATTTATATAGTAGGAAAGATAAGAAAAATTCGCTTATAATCAATCATTTCGTTCGCTACAGTGCACTCCTAAAAAGAACACAGTGAAAATAAAAAAATAAATCGTCCATTTATGGTTAGCACAGAAAAAAAACTTATTTTTTATAAAACTATTTCAATTTATTTTCATTTTTACGCAACGTCAAATGCATTTGAAAAATATGATAATGTTCATTTGAAGAAGACAGGCCTGGCAAGTATTTATATAGTATAAACAGAAATTAAAATTGGATTTTTAATGTACTTAGTCAACATAAAAATTATTATTCCGAGTTCTCTTGAAAAAAATGTGCTTGAAGAAAAATCCTGTACTGTTTTAAAGTAAATGAAAAATATAAAAATAAAGAAATGCTTGCTATAAATAGATATCGCTACATACCTGAACTTATTTTTACCAAAATTTTTAACCATGATTATTATCCTAAATGTCAAAAAAGGCATACTTGCCTAATTTAACTTTGTCTGAGTACAAAAGATAAGATAGATAGATTTTTCATAACCGTCCATGTCTGGCCTGTTTGACTAACTTACTTTTAAATTGCTCTGTTTTTTTATTTTTTGTCGGTATTTTCAATACAAAATTGAATACTAAAATTAAAAATAAACAGGGATGAAAAAGGCGTGAGGTTGAGTGGTAAAATAAACGGTGATTTATGTTAAAACTTTTTTTCTTTATTGAAGCAAAATAAAAATACAAAAATACAAAATCAAAAAAAAGAAACGAAAAATAAAACTACAAGCTAACTAAATAACCGGCATAAAAAACCCCGTCTTCGAAGGGGAAAAAGCGAGGGAAAAAATATTCGAAAACGTAAAAAAAAAATCTAAGTTTAAAACACGCACGCAATTACAAAAAATTAAGAGCGGAAAAAGAGCGACTTGCCTAAGCAGAGTCCTAACTCTTAACGCACATTGAATCCATGTGAGTCGAAGCTACACACCCTCTCGGCCGCGCGCGATTTATTACATACGTCCTTTTACAATCGCAGCATACGCATGCCGTTCACTTAAAATTGCCGCTGATACTCCTCTAATACATTCTTACATTCTTTACACACGCTCTATTCATTTTCTTTCTCTTTATCATTTTTTTTTATGTGCAACCGCTGTCGCACTCACAACGCATACGTACATCTACAATCCTACATAACTTTCCTTAAATAAAAATCAATAAGCAGTAATACAATCATTTTTATACTTCGCAATAAAATACAAACATAAGTAGCAATAAGAGTAACACACATTTCTATCATAATAAGCAATTCGCAAACTTATAACAAGCGCAGATCGACAGGTTGAACCCAGAGAGCAGATTTATTACTATTTTTTTTGTTGCGTAAACGCACCCAGTCGCAGAGCTTTTGTTGGTACGAAATTCGTCGTTCGAACTAAACCAATGCCAAAAATGACGTAAAATCATCGCATCGTTACTAGCGCGTCTCAGCTAGAAAAACCTTGAAATGAATACCCTCTGCCCCGATGGAATTCGAAATATAAATATCCGTTCGGTGCGATAGTGAAAATTTCAAAGCGTAGGCATAATTTCAATTGGGAGCGCAACACGCGGCAACATTGCCATTGCGCGACAACGCGACGAAGGCGGTTTTACGACCTATTTCAATCGAGCAGCACTTCGATTTTTGGGGAACGCGTTCGAGAAGAAAAGTGCCGAAAACGCTGCGAGAACGAGACCACGAGGGGAAGTCGAAGGACAAATGCGCCTTCGGTCGTCTTATCTCCTCGGCCGCTTTAATTGCTTTAAAACTTAAGTCACTCTTGCTGGTTGCGTTTCTAGCATCCGAGATGCTACCACTGCGACTAGAGTACGGTACAGTAAAAATCACGGAATTTTCAATTTTTTTTAAGCTCAATCACCCGTAAGCAGAGTAAAAGCGGAATTTTTAGCGTCCCGAACAAGGGACTTTAATGACTGTAATGCATTGCGTACATTAAATAATTCTGTAAATATAATTATGCTAATGTCGGTATTTATAACTTCAGCAAAAAACTTTATGAAAACAATTTTGAACATCCCGAAATGACGTTATTTTCTAATTCTAAGTTTTATAATGCCGTCAAATCATTTCAGGTAGATTTACTGAAATCTATGAAAATAAAATTTGTGATTGCCAACTTTGCATATACACATTTCAAAATTTTTTTTTCATTTTCTTCACGATTTAGAAACGACCACTGAAACCGTTTTTACTAATAAAGTTTAATATTTTTTTCGAAACTGAATTTACTGGTATCTCTATCTTAGATTATGTATTTTATTGCTCAATAATATTTTTTAAGTCAATTTATTAGGAATTTCGCCAAATTTATCAGTAGTCTTGAAACAATTTGCACATACGTAATCTATTCGAAAAAAAAATCCAAATTAAGCTGGAGCCACTAGAAATAGAATATTTGAAAAAGTAGTTTTCTGAAAATAAAACAACAAAAAATTTGTATAATATTCCTTTCTAGGAATATACGGTGCGTAACTCAATCGAGACGTTTTAAAAATATAATTTCGAAAATGAAAAGTTATCGTGTGATTAAATAGAAAATAAGACGTTATGAATCATTTCAAATGGAAAAAAAACCGTAGATAAAATTTAGTCTAGAAATAAAACTTATTGTTAGAGTAACCGTGTAAGTCTCGATGTTTAATATAAAAAAAGCACAATATAAGAATACAAATTCAAAAATGACAAAAATAATTATCAAAGTGTACTAAAGTGAGAAGCTACAGTGGATAGCAAGATCG
Organism: Galeopsomyia nigrocyanea; assembly: GCA_035047105.1. Lineage (NCBI taxonomy): Eukaryota > Metazoa > Arthropoda > Insecta > Hymenoptera > Eulophidae > Galeopsomyia > Galeopsomyia nigrocyanea. The sequence goes on from JAWWMK010030662.1 coordinate 9,216, forward strand.
ATATTGTTACCGTCGACGCAGGAAAAAGGGTATCTCTTCTCCGGGCACTGACGAATAGGAGGCTTTCCTCTCCTTTGTTTGGTTAGACCTTCCTCCACTTTTCTCTTCTTCTCTCTGCAGGCGTGTGCAGACCACGCGACGAAAACTTCTTGAGAGTTTGGCGAGGAGTTTTGCTCGAAAGATCGTAAAAATGGAACTCTTCGCCTGAAAACTCCTTTGCTTCAGGCCGTCGTTAATAGCTTGTCGGGTTATTGCCTCTTGAGTTCGAAATTTCGACGCGCTCAAGTGACCGTATTTAATTACTATTTCTAAATACTTCAGTCGAGAAAAAAAATTTTAAAGAACGTGAGAAACTACGAAAACAACCATTTATGATATACTACGCATTTGAGAGTTTACAAGAATTTATTAGATTACACAATGTTAAATATTCATGTAATAAACTTATATTACCCTCTCTTATATCAATTTATTACAATAAGTTTCAATAATGTTATAAGTACATAACTGGCAATAAGGTGTGCTAGTGTGACTAATGAATTTTCAGCGTATCAATTTTTTCCAAACCAAAGTACAGAAAATAAGGTTCATAAAAAAACATACATTTTATTTTCGAAAAAATACAGCATTTTTTTAATTTTAGTTTTTTTGAAAGAGCTAAACTTTCTGCGTGTCATCATTGAAGAATTTTACCATATATTTTACAGCAGAAATTATGGGAAGCCTACGAAGTCGTTTTTTATGGAATCCGTATATGTGTATGTGTGTGAGTTTATTGTCTGGTATGGCTTTTCTACTCAATGGATTCCTATGAATTTTTTTTCATATGTTGTGAAATCCGTCAAGATAGATGAGAAAATAATTTTCAAGTAGATTTATCGAATAGAAAAAATTTTATAGCTATTTTCCAAAAATTAAAAAATATAGGTATTTTTTAAGGGTTTTTGGGTGTATACTGTTGTAACTTTGGATGTATAATGAATTTCTTAACGTGTGAGGGTTCATTTTAAAGCTTATGAATGCAGCTTTAAAATAAGCAGTTGCACAATGAATTTGCTAATATCTAGCCAGAATTAGCACATTGCTAAATTATATTTCAGGTATGATATTTTTTATGATATTTTGTAGATTGACTAGAACATTTTCTTGATTCGCTGAGTGTAGAAATCTAAAAGGAAAAGGTTAATATTAGACTTAGGTTATTAAGCAAAATATGCTTATCGATTCAGTTATACCTTTTGATTTTTTTCTTCACTTCCTATTTGGTTTTGTCTAATCATTTTGCTCGATAGATTCTTATTACTTAAAAAATAAATTAAAAAAAATATCTGCTATCTCCAAGGAAGCATTCCGCCAGAGCAGCTGGCAGCGTATTTTATATTTATGACAGTATTGTGTAAATTGAAAATTATGAAAAAGCTCATTTGAATATTAGTAAATATTTAAAAGTATATTTAACACAACAAATACACACACGCACACTACCACACACACACGCATACACACACACACACACACACACACACACACACACACACAGTGTATCAACGTGAAAAGCAAAAATGCATAGATCCTAAACTTTTATTTGTATTTTTCATGGGATGATGGTCCACGATCAATTTTGAAATTCTGTCTATTTTATCGGAAGGAAAATTTTCCGCTTCTAAAGATTTTTAAAAATTATTTATCATTATTTCTTCACCTTGTTCGTAAATGTCATTTATTGCATTATTTATGTATTCAACATTTGTTGCTGGAATTAAAAACTCACTTTCCAATTTTAAATATAGTTGAGCAATATTTTGAATAAATAAATTTTCTTCTGATTGCATGGGTGTTTCAGTATTTTGAATATCATTTTCGCAATTCTGAGAAGGTATCTCTCAAATATAGGATTATCATCCCTTTCCTGTACATCATCATTACTTTCTGAAGGCTTTTCATTGGAATGTACTTGATTAGAATCTATTATTTGATTCCGATTATATTTTTTGCGGCATCTTGTAATATGACTTGTAAACGATGAAAGGTTTACGCACCTTTTCAAACATTTTCTATGCGGGCAAATTATAGCTTCTTTATTTTTAAGATGCAATTTTAAATGTTTTAAAAGCTTTTTGAAAGTATCGAATTCTTTTTGACATATATGCAAATTGCAGGTAAATTTTCCTTTTTCATTAGATGCAGTATCGATGGTTAAATCTTTATTTTTGGTATTCAAAATCCTTTTAAAAAACCCATGCTTACGATTTAAATGAATAATTAAATGGGCTTGATCAGGATAAGACTTTTTACATTTTTGAAAACCGCAGCGGTGAAGTTTTGTTATGTTACTATGATGTTTGTAGTGTTCTGAATAAACTTTTCTATTGCTGCTATGAAAATTACGGAAGGAACAATAAAACATTTCGAGCTAAAATAAAAGAATATATGTGTGAACTTCCGACGTTTGATAAATTATATTAGAATCGCTCTAAAAATAAACATTTTTCTATTTTAGAAATTGACTACTTTTATTTAAAAAAATCATCATTTAATAAGTATCAGGATGATATCACAAATTCCATTCAATCTCATTATTTTATTCGGATGTTACTGATAAAATAAAAAAATTATCACGAAAATTTAGATGATGTATGATAATAAAATAGTGTGATGATTCATGAAAAAATCTTGAAGTTTCAAATTCCATTACCCAACGTTCGTTAAAAGTACATAAGATTCATTTCATGACTTTCATTTAAATTTCATGTATCTTTCTTGAGAACTCAAGATAAATACTTTAACCATAAATCTCTTTATTATATTTATTTAACTGCATAAAATGCGCCAATGGCGTTCTAAATGCACTATCAATATCACAATTTTTAAAGAACAGTTTTTATTATCAGAAAGATCACTTGGAAAAAACGTTGAGTCTTAGTCAATTTTTAAATTACGATATATAAAAAAGTGCCCTAATGGTTGATATGTATCTGTAAAACAAACTTGTAGAGGATATATCGATGCAATTTTCGTAAAATGTTAAACCCAATTGAAATTGATAATGAATCAGCGGTACCATCGTTTATTTAGACAATAATTCATGAACACATAGCGAAGAGAATAGCTTACCTTGTCAAAAATTAATAACTTTTTCTCCCTCCTCTTCCTCTCTATTCTGCAAACACTTGTATTGAGAACTCGTAAAAAAACTACTTCCTGCACAAATTAATGTAAAACACTCTGCCAGGCACTGTGCTCCTTCAACTCTTCACGTGCACCTTTCTCTGAGGCACAAAGCAAACTACGAAAGAATGAGAGTATATATCAGCGATATGTCGTTGAAAGAATGAGAGTATATATCGGCGATATATGTCGTAGGAAGACGCAAGTATACCGTAAGAATCTGAGGAAAGCAGAGAAGATAGGAAACCCATGGGTGCGAGAGAGAGCATATGGGAAGTTGTGGAAGTGCGAGTGAGACAGACTGCTATTTGCTATTTTTTTTGACTAGGGCTAAATGGTCACCGCCGGAGGATCTGTCTGGTTTCCTCAGATTCTTACTGTATATGCACTTGCGCGTGTAAGTGAGTAATGTTTTGACTTCACGGCTCGCCACGCGACGCCGAATCGAGCGGATGTTTAGAGTATGCGCTTCGGTCGGCCAGTCTTTCAACCTATGTAACTTAATATAATAAGCCTTTTTTGGTACGTATAAATTCAATCTCTAAAAGTTTATTAATTTTCCAGAATTCCAAACATTAGTTTCTTAATGATGCGAAGAAAACAGCTTTATTAATAATGAGCGCTGATTGGTTTTGAAAATTTGAAAAATTTAAATGATCAGCTCAAATATAAATTGGGCCTTACAAACTATTAGGACTACCGTAATAAATTTCTAGTCAGGCCGAATGTCAAATAATAAATTTTGCTAGTTAGTAATTACGCCAATGGTAGATTGGCATTTTGGCAAAAAAAAAAAGATTTTTAAAAATTCAATTTGCGTAAATTTGTACGCTGTAGTCCAAAAGCAAGAAAATAATTATTAATGTGCGTTAATTAATCAAGCTGATATTTTTCTGATATATTATAACGGGGTTTTAGACCAGCGAATGCGGCGTCGATCCGCCTTCTCTAATTGCTCGCGTAACGTGGAAGGGCCTGTTCCCTCCCTCCTCTCTCTAATAAAAAATGATGATTGCAAAATCGGAATTATTTTCGTGATGTTAAATTTTTCTTTAGTTTTGTATAAGTATAAGAATTGTGTAGGGGGCGAGCGAAAGCTAAACGGGGTAAGTAAAAACAAACCTCAGGTAACGAGAGACGTTAGCTCTCCTTACCTTTTTTAGGCCTATCTCGAAACCGCTCCTGCGGCGGCTCAGCGAGCCTAGGCTGCGTTTGTCGGTGGATCAATTAAGGCGGCGGGCTTACGCCACACTGCTGTTGCTGCTGGGTTGATGAGACGGACGCACGTTCGAGTGCGACGACCAGGAAATGATACTCCTCGAAGGAGCCACTCGCGGCCAAGCACACAAATCACTAGATCATCGAGGGATTAGCGGAGTGTTTCAGATTTTTGAATAAATGAGAAAAGTTTTCTGGTTCGAGTTGCGTTTAATTTTTGAATTTTTTGTTTGATGGGTACAAGTTTGAAATATTGAGCGACCCGGCGACGGCGACGCGAGTAGGGTGAGCGGCACCCGCGACGGCTCCGCGTGGTTGAGCAGTGAAAAAAATGAAAATGTATTTCGAAATTTTCCGGCAAAGTCGCGGAGAAAATTATGAGGTCGCGGAGGGCCGAGAGAAGTCGCGTCGCGCACTTGTCGATGTCCTGGAGTCACTGAGGTGACGATGCGAGAGAGAGCCTTTATTCTCTCCTCTCGCAAACGACCCCCCGTCAACCGGGAACCGCGAACAATTAGCTCATTGGCACGGTGACCTAAATCACCGGCCAATTAGGCT
>JAWWMK010030673.1:0-14158 GCA_035047105.1 Galeopsomyia nigrocyanea
CACACACACACACACACACACACACACACACACACACACACACACACACACACACACACACACACACACACATACGCGATTGAAAGCCCGAAAATCGCAGTATCTCGTCTGCACTTCATCAGCTCGTAGTGCGCTTCTGCATAAACACACACGCGGAGGCATAGCAGCAGCAGCAGTAAAGCGTGTATTCAGCATACGGCCTAATACGAAATCCGCGTGGTGTATTATCGCGTAGCGCCAAATGAAAAGCTTCAATGGAACTTAAAGCCCGTAGCCAGCCAGCGGCGTGCCACTCAAAGGTGTATGTGCATGCGGTTGTATAGGTATATACGACGTGTGTGTACGTGAGTTTTCGTCGGCCAATTTGAGATGGGCAATTGCGCCGGCAGATGAACACAGCGGACGAATGATAGTTTCTGCACGATGGAGAGGAGCTGTATTTTGGGCTGAAAAGGTAATGGAGGTTCTGATGAGGTTGGGCGGCTTGTACGTTTCTATTTACGTCTTATATTGAAGTGAAATTAACCATTTGAGGATTTTGAATGATTTCTTGCTGGAAAAGTATTGTATTATTTAGAGAGTCAATTTAAAGTGAAAAAGGGAGAGAAGATTTATTATGAAACAGTCGGTTGAAGCGAAAATCCTGGAAAGCATTGAAGCTTTACAGAGCCTTTTCTCCTTCTCTCTCTCTCTCTCTCTCTCTCTCTCGTGCTTTCTTATTACTTCAACTACAAAGCTATTGTGCAATTACCTGGCTAAACATCTGAGTGAGCTCGTAGAAGGGGGGGGGGAAGGCTTTGTTTCAACGTAACAGCAAGGTTCTCTCTCCCTCTCTCTCTAGAAACTGCAATAAGTGCAAAATAAATTGCTAAAAAAATGATAGAAGTGCAGCATAGCTCCTTTGTCGTAAAACTAAAAAAAGAAACACGAGACAATGACGCAAAGCACACTCTCGCGAGAGAGAAAAGTTGCGCGCACGCGCGCTCCCAGGCAGTAGCAGCAAACGTTAATAAAGGAGGACACGGATCATAAAACTTGAGCCCGTAAAAAAAATCTCTCTCTCTCTCTCTCTCTCTCTCTCTCTCGGATTTCGAATGCGCGACTATAACGGAATGAATGGACAATGAGTGTCCGCGCGTGTCACTGGCTTTATATCGAAGCTGTTTTTTTTTTGTCAACGACGCGCGAGCTAAAGTGATTGCGCAGTAGTTCTGCGGTAGCAAAACGCTGCTGCTGTTTTTTTTTTTGCTTTTGTTTTGTTACCTTCCACTCGCTGAGAGCTTTTTACGAGCTGTTATACTTGGTTAGTTTGCAAAACGCGAGCGTGCGGTTTGTCGATGGAATGAAAAAAAAAGGAGAGAGAGAGAGATAGTGGATGAGGCATTTTTATTTTTTCGAATTCAAGGAACTCGATAAAAGAATTATAAACGCCGACTGAGAGAAAAGAATGATAATTCTTTTTTTTGTTTTTTTTTAATTCATCACTCGTAATTATATGCTCTTTCGCACTTTCATACAGCGCCATTACGAGTCTTTATTCATAGAGCGGTTATAACAACAACGAGCGTCAGGCAAGCTGGCATTTATATACGGAAAACGTCATAATTCGCATCGAAGCTATATATCGTCGCCATTCACTCGCGTCGTAGCTCTTTTCTCCTCTAGCGTTGCCCGATGCCTCAAAAGGAAGGAGGAAGGAGAGGGAGGGAATCTTTTGCATTTCTATACGACGACGGCCAAGAGAGGGATGAAAAGGAAAAGGCCGCTAACCCCGTTCGAGAGGTCGACGTCGTCGTCGTCATCGTCGTTGCCGTAGAGTAACTTCTTATTTGTGCTCTCTCTCTCTCTCTTTCTCTCCGGCGGAAGGGTAATTATGCGTCGAAAGGCAGCTTGCAACGTCGATGAATGGCCAAGTTCGGTATCATTGTTCGTATCGTTATTATGGTTATTAGCCCTGGCGCTGGGGTTATTAGTCTTGAAAGCACTGACTTTGCTTTCTTTTTTCAGAGTACACTTTGCACTGAGAAAAAATTAATGTTTTTTTAATAATCACAATGTTATTTATTAGTATAAGATTTTCTGATATCCCATACTTCTGTATAGCAATCAGAATCTATACGCCGTGTCTGTTGGATAAATTCAAATCAAAAAGCTTCGATCAAAGACGCGCGGGAGATAGATTCGAAGAAGAAGAAGAAGAAAAAAAGGAAGAAGCTACGAGAGAGAGAAGTGCAATAAGATCCTTCCTCGCTTCGACGCTCGAATTGGCAAATCAGATAAGACAGCACACAATCAAAGCGCATTTGATGAATCAGGAACACGGCGACGGTTTCTCGCGCGCGCGCGCCTGCGTTTGAAATTTCTCCTCAGGTTTCCAAAATCAAATATCCCCGAAGGCTTTCTTGATTGTCGAACATTCTCACACAGCCCGGCGCGTGTGCGAGTGTGTGAGAGAGAGAGTCAAATAGCGAAGTTGCTCGGAACTGATAGAAATCAGACAGAGAAGGAGAGAGAGAGAGCGGTGGCACACGCTATGGCAAAGTCAGACATAAACTCTCCGAAAGCGATGGAGGCCCGAGATAATATATCCCTCCGCGTGCACGTGCTAGTGTAACGCCATCATAGGGGTGTAATCAGTCGTAATTAATTAAAATGCAATTCCAACCGACCATCGTTGCGGTGATTAATATTTATTAAACGATCCGCTCGTTAGAAAGCGAGCTCGCTGTGGAAATTCCGGCGAGTGTTTCTTGCTGAAAAAGCTTGTAATCGAAAGAGATCAAGACGAGGGGTTTTGCCCACCGTCGCTGTGGTAACTTATGGAAATCTCGTTCGGGAAGAGAAGGTGAAAGAGACAGATCACTGATTTTTTTCTAACTGTTTGCGGATACTCTTCGTTCCGTTGTGTATGGCTACTTTTTTTTTTGCTCGCGATAAAATGATTTCGATGGATGGTCATTTGTTAGTCCAGACTGATGATTGTTTGTGTTTGTACGTTGTCATGTTACGTGGAGATGGATGGTCTCGATGCTTAGAAGGGCTTCGAGATATGTATATGTAGTTCTAGTTTGTACAGGTCACGTGATAAAACGTTCTCGCGTGTTGAATTTTTTTTCTATACTTCGAATATTTCAAATCGTAGTGGTTGAATGAAAAAGAAATTACGATGACAGATCCTTTTCTACTTCTGGAAAAATATTCTTTCCGGTGCATTGTGTGAAAGTCTTCTTGAATGCGAGGTAAAGAAACGATTCGAAAATTAATCTGCCTCGAGGAAAAAAATTTACTTCAGAGAAAAGTAAAAAATTCACTTCTGCAGCTCGAATAAAATCTCGCTTTCTTATCTTTTTGTTGTACTAAATTAAAGTTTCGAATACGTTCAAGAGATCCTTACAAAAAACATAATTCACACGCTCATCCAGACTTAATTACCAAAAACAACGGTCGTTCTAAAAACAAACATTATCCACCGCGAGGGAGGTTGAAAAAACAAGAGTGTAAGACGTCAGACAAAAAATAAAGAAAACGGCATAATTTCCACGTTTTCGCAGCAACACAGCACCACCACCACCACCACCGCGCGCCGCAAATCCGCAGCTTATTTTCTCGCGCACTCATAAAAGCGCGCTCGCGCGCAGTGTGTTGCTTCCGTCAAGCATAACAGTAGAAGAAGAAGAAGAAGGAGAAGAGAAGAAAAAAAAACAGCACACCAAGATGTGCTTGGCAAAAAAAAAAGAAAAGAAAAAGTATACGAGAGGGCATTCGTGCTCAGACACACGTGCAAACGGGCGCATTCAACGGTAGTTTTCTTCGAAGAGGTCGTCGTTGTCTCGATTTTCCTTCCGACGTGGATATCTCACAAAGCGTAATTTCTGCCACAATGCATCCACACACACACACACACACACACACACACACATGCGCGCGCGCACACACATCCAAGCAGCGAGATTTTTCGAAGTTGTACCGTTCGCAATATTCACTTTTACGATGCTGCCACGGGGAAATGCAAAGTACGCGCGCCAAGGCGTGTTTGAATTTTAATGCCGGAATTAAACTCGCGCGCCCGCGATCGCCTCGTTGCGTGTTACTATTGCGAGGTGAGGTATATATGTGCGTGAATGTAAGGCGCTGGTTGCGCGGAGGATGTAATGGTGTAATAAGTGAATATCGCTCTGATTGCGGTTTATTTATTACGAGAATTTCTAAATCCGATTCTAAAAAGGAAGCGTAGTGGGCAGATGCTCGAGAGGGCAGCGAAAACTTTGAATACAAAAAAATCGGCTTATAATATACGAACGCAAAATAGAATCTTGCGGATAGTATTAGAATAGGATAAAAATTCGAATCAGAGTTGGACGTAGCTTGAGAAGGCAGCACTGTCAGTAGTTGTTGAAAGGGGCCACACGAAAAATTGTTGACCATTATGACTTTATCGGTTCATAATTTCCGAACGCAAAATAGAATCCCGACAAAACTTGATGTACATCTTGTGGATAGCATTAGAATACGATAGAAAGTAGAATTAGAGTTGGCCGAAGCTCGAGAGGGTAGCACTGTCAGTAGTTGTTGAAAAGGGCCACACGAAAAAATGTTGACCATTATAACTTTATCAGTTCATAATTTCCGAACGCAAAATAGAATCCCGACAAAATTTGCTGTATCCTTTTTATAAAGTGTTAGAATACGATAGAAAGTCTAAACAGAGTTGAGCGTAGCTCAGGAGGGCAGCAATGTAACAATTTTGACAACAGATATATGTATTTACTACTCAATATAAAAATCATCTGTAATTTAAGTAACTGATAGATTAATTAATTCTACAAAAAAATCAAAATAAAATTCTTTCCCTTTCGAGATGCTCCAGTGTAAATTACAACAGGTAGAAGGTAGACATTGAGAGCTAACTCATGATATCCTCTTGGAGCACAAAATTATTTTATCAACAAAATCAAAACTCCAATATAGTAAAGAAAATTTAACTTGATGTCAACTCGTTGTCAAATTTTTTTACCATACGAATGGAGAAAAATGTACGAGGGCATAAAACGGTTCCGAATTATACCGCAGTCGACATCAATCACGTTCAATCACCATCAATCTAATTTTCTGAGTGTTTCCTATTCCCAGGATTACTCGAAGCACCGTTCGGTTCTAGTTGAATAACTTGATATTAGTTTCTTCATTTTCATGTCTTATTGCAAACTAAAAAGCTCTCTGTCATCGCCACTGAAATTTCTATTTTCGAAGAACAACTAAGTTCCACATATCGACATTTTTCCTATAGCTATCTGTCAAACCAAATATCCTCAAAATAACTTTCACGCCGATGCAAAAAATACATCGCGATCTCTCTCACTAATTAAAAAAAGCTCTCAGGATAACCAATGTCTCACTTGAATAAAATCTTTTTTTTTTCTCTAGAGAGAGAGAGAGAGAGAGAGAGAGAGAGAGAGAGAGAGAGAGAGAGAGAGAGAGAGAGAGCGCGAAGCCAAAAACACAGAGTGAAGCACATATTCCCCCTATGGCATACACACAAAAAAAAGCCCCGAGAGCGAGGTTCCATAATGCAACAAAAGCCACAACGTATTCCATTTAATTTTTAGCCTTACATATATATATAACACGCACACATACACTCACACACACACACACACACACACACACACACACACACACACACCTTAATCGCGGCCATTCAATGATTCAGTGCGAAGCTCGTAAAGTCGCGTTCGCGCTTGCAAGCCTTATTGAATAATAAATGGCCGGCCGTTGAGCGACGGCTTACGACCTCCCGCAACGTTCCTCTCTCTCGCTCTCTCACGTATTTGCACAACAATATCCCACTTTTTCCACATTCTCTTTTTGCCCACACGTCTTCCTTTCTTTCATTGTGTTTCGACAGAAAAAAAAAACGGAGTGGAGAGAGGCTGCGCGTGCCACTGCAAGTAAAAAATGCAGTTTGAGATGGCCGGATAAACCGATGCTTTATTGGCTTGCGCGAGTATATACTCCACATACGCACACACACTCGTGAAAGGGTAAAGCCCTTGTGTACGATGAGAGTGGGAAAAAGTGGATTTTCTGGGGATAAAACTTATTGGTTATAATCCCGCTTGGATCGTCTGTACTATTATTAGCTGTTATCTTCGTATTGTCAAAGCGAGACCGTCGGTTATTAATAAACGATTGCATTAAAATCATAAGTTTCTGAAATTTAGGTCAAATGTTGAACAGTTAGATTATAATTAACTTCTGTTGCACGGAAAAACTAATTTATTTATATCAGTGTATAATCTTTTAATATCAATCTTTTAATATCAAACGTTCAACGACTTTGATCTAAAGCGCGTCATTATAGTTTTGCGTCACGATCGCTATATAAATTCCAAAATTGTCTTCGTTCGGCAAAATTCATCGGAGAATCGTATAGGTCCAGAAATATCCTATCCATTTTCAGCTCTCATTAATAATAGAGCCAACATTTCGAAAATCAATGACTCAACCGCGCGCGCGCGCGCGCAACTTGGAAAATTATTGGGTTAGACGCGCGAGCGCTAAGTGTCGTCAGCTCGTTTCAATAAATATTCGCTGCCCGGTATATTACCGCTATAAATAGATGAATAGTCGAGATGAAATTCGCTTGCGGAGGTTTTAAAGATCTGTGTGTATGTGTGACGTAGCTTCGGAAGCCCTACTATAAGACGTCACTTTCCGCATAATAGAAGGCCTTTAAATTCGCGCTGGCTTTATAACGTGAAAGAGGATATCGATTTTGCCTTGGTAAAATATGGAAACAAGGTGATCTCCCTTCGAAAAAGCAGGGGGGAAAAATATTGTTGAGTTAAGCTCGATTTTCAGATATGGATTTTTTCGTGAATTTTTTTTTTTTTTTTCGAAGAAAGAGACAGTTGATAAAAAAAGGGGTGGAGGGTAATTACCAAGTTTTCACTCGCCTGACATAATTTTAAAAGTAGTTTATCAGTGCGCTCGCGCGAGCGCCACGTGTTACAGACGTTTACTATCCTACTTTCGGCGTGTTGGAGCCTCGATGAATTTTAATTTTCGGAAAAAGTTTTCGTTCGGATTCTCGAAATTTCTCGATCAGAAAAATACGTTTCTCTTTTTTTACGAAGGAAAATTACAAAACCACATTTCAACTGTCTCATTAACGAACTATCCTATTGTGACAGTAGTCGAAATTTACACTAGGTTTTTCAAAACAAGTCGAACCTCACTTTCAAATCGATAAATTTCTACCAAATATTCCGAAAGATAATTGAATCACAACAGTCGACTGTTTGCGACATCAGAACGTAAACAATCACACCGTCAGTAAAGCTGTCTTTCCTCCCATATCCGTGTTTTCCACCACGAAATAACCGCCGAGCGGTTAAAAAAGAAAAAAAAAGTGAAGAGAAGAGAAGAAAGAAAGAAAGAGAGCAAAAAAAAGGGAGCATACTCGTCGAGTTGACGGACTGATTTCACGCGCAATTAAGTCGGATATCCAAAGCGCGGCGGCGGTCGAGGCTCTGCCAAAAGGTAATTGCTGTGCGGGTGCACACTCGGAAGTCTGCCACCGTCTAAGTACCGGAAGCCGCTTCTTCTTCTTCTACTTCTTCTTCTTCTTTTGGGATTTCTGCGCGCCACTCGCTCTAATCCATACTCGAGTCATTTTTCTATTTCTCCTTCGCAGCCGCAGCAGCAGCTCTTGAAATCTTTTAACCGGACTCTCCCCTCTCCCCTCCTTTTCAACTCTTTTTCTCCCGCGACATTTTATCTCCTTCTACCCTGGTCCACTTTACTTTGTAATCTTTTTCTTATATACGCTCGTCTGGTCGTTTCCTCTCTGCGACCGACCGACTTTTTTTTCTCCTCTCTCTCTCTCTCTCTCTCTCTCTCCTTTTTTATTCCCTGTGCTCACTCTACTACCTCGAGTGAGAAACGTTCTTCGAGTTCTCTGTGCTCTCCTTTTGACCCTTCTCTTTTTTTTCTTCTTTGCGTCTCGTATGACCATTATTGCGCACTTGTATTTTTTTTATTCTTTCTTTCGGCGTAATTGTAAACGATAAGGATAATGCGGACTAAAAAAGTCCTACTACGTAGCCGAAATTCCGGGCGATAAAAAATTTAAGCTCATTTACGATTATTCGTAAGATAGTAATGAAATTTCATTTTTAAATGCCAGTAAAATTGACGTTTTGACAAGGTTTTATGCAACTTTCACTCATATGCAAAAAATTAGAGCATAAAAACGTTCAATATCGCTCAAATTAACCACAATATTCCGACTCATATTACCCTATTATTACCAAAATCATCCTAACATCGCAGTAGCCTCATCAATCTCCATCGGAATCTTAATAATCACACAAATCCCCGCGACAAATCCCCTTCTTGAAAAATATATCCAAGAGGAAGTTTGTCGCCACTAGTGTACGCGGCGTCTTTTCCACTCCACGAGGTCGACGACGACGCCCACTTTTGTAACACATTTGCGCTCATCTCCTTAGTCTCCACCACCATCCGCCCGCGCAAGCAAGCTTGTAACTCCACTCGTCGTTTTTCGCTCGCGACTTTGAGCTTTAAACCACGGACTCGGGCAATTCCACGGATTATCCTCGGGTAAACTCGCGCTTCTAATGCAAAGCAGATGGATTATTTAGTCTCGGCGCGGTCGACTTATCGGCAAAAGTTTGGTCGACAATCGTGCTATTTATATTCGATCGAGTGTATTGCATCTGCTGAAAATAGCTTTCTATGAGGTATACACTTTGTAGCTTAAATTATCGAATTTTCCATACCATCGCGTCACACTTTTAACAAGCTATTTTCAATAGGCTGCCAACGCACTTATTGCCTCAATATTGTCTGCCTCGCTTTCGACATGCCAATTTTATCATAAAATTTTTTTTTCTCATTTTTTATTATTCAAATTGAAATTTTCATTTTCAACACTACAAGGGACAATATGTCATCTAGTAACACCAGCATATTTAAAAAAAATTCTTTTTTTTCTCTCTCTCTTTGGCCATACTTCCGCTGGCGCAACTTTATCTGGCAACTCCTTACGAGTTTCCGCGTATACTGCTCGCGCTTTAATATCGGCGGTTAAGGGCCGCTCGGACGCGAACGGCGGCAGCAATATAAGCCAAGCGATACGAATTTTTAATTTCGCCATGTCACTGCGCCGAGAGAGAGAGAGCATACTACTACTATTGCTGATGTTTACGGGTCTCAAGTTCCAGCGAAATTGAAAAAGTGCATTTTTTTGCCTCTCTTTTCCGTACACGTTGTGTACCGCGCGATATTGTCTCGCGGGAGTATTAAAACAACCACTTAGCTTTTTGCGGCTTTCTGCTGATTTCAAACTCAGATGAATATTGATTTACGGAGCGGTCGGTAAATAAAGCACGAAGCGAGATGAAATGTTGTTATAGTTTCTGTAGACACAGGATTTTCACTCGTGATAAAGAATATTAATTCACGAATCGTAAATACTTTTTTTATTCTTTCTTTGATGTTGAGCTGAGATTGAAATGCGCTGACTTTTGTATTTACCAACGGCTATGGTCGAGTACAAACAAAATTGAATTATCTTTTATGAAATCCCCTTTTTACTCAAACACGCGTTGGGAGAAAATTCTCAGAGAAATTTTTCATAATTAAATTTGTCCAATTTCGAATTCCGTATTCTAATCCACACAGTAAAAATTTTTACTCATTTTAGGGACAAAAAAAGTAAAAAGATACTCAAAATAAGTAAAAAGTTACTCAAAATGAGAAACCGATTATTCATTTTGAGTAACTTTTTACTTGTTTTGTCCCGGAAATGAGTAAAATTTTTTACTGTGCAAATCCACCAATCAAATCCTAATCTTTCTACAAACTCTTATTCGGAAACTAGGCTACTTTCTTCAATTTTACGATCACTCATTCCCCGCGAAAGTAAAAGCTACACCCCTATGACAATGCGCAGCGTCGAAAGCACGTTAGAAAGCGATCCTCCAAAGCAAATAAAACTGCGCACCAATAAAGTTAAAAGGCACGAAATCGCAAAGAATACAAAAGCATTCATTCGACCGTAAGTATATATGTACTATATACACGTGTCTGCTGCGCGAGGTAGCATAGACTAGTAACTATACGCGAACAGTTTTATAACTTGACCGTCTGCCCTGTATCTTGTGTATATATACGTCACACTTTATCTTTGCGCGCGCTCACCCAGTCTCTATTTTTCTCTCGTAACTTTGTGTGGATTTTTTTTTCCTTATACACTGCCGTCGCTTTTTCTTAGACTCTGAAAATCTCCTACGGATTGTGTTGTATGAGCATTCCGTCGACGCTCTACCACCATGTCTGTATATTCCCAAAGGCTTTTCTTATTAGTTTTCTTCGGGTGTTTCTAGTCTTTAACTTGTTTATTTGTTTTTTTTTACTTGGGTTTTCTTCGATTGTCGATGGCATCTAACTTTTGAAAAAGTATTTCTTAACTCAATCATTTTTGTTCCTCTTGGAAATGTTTTGACGTGACGTTATTTTTGTCTTTTAAATAAAAAAAAAATAATAATTAGGTTAACAGCTTCAGCTACGACAAAACTGCGTATTCGATGTAACTGGATAGAGTATATATAACTGACTAAAAGTATTTTTCGATACACCAAAAAAAACGGATCGTACGTTATCTCTTTTAAAAACTCAATCTATCAAACGAACGTCATATTGAATTTTTTTCAATTTATCTAGCGCGAGCTGTTGATTCAACGAATTGTATCGACGAGTATCGCGCAGTTCAAACAAAATTCTCCACGGTAAATCGCGAAAAAAAAAACAATATAACCTTCTCTCTTTCCTCCAGCATAGATATGAACAAACATTGTCGTGTATGTGTACGCATCAAACCATTCCATTTCAAAAAGCTCTCGGAGCAATGACACATTTCTATTTTTTAAAAAGAAAAAAAACACGCCAATATCTCCAATGATCTTTTAGCAAAAAAAAATCAACGCAACCATAAACCAAAGAGATCAAAACGAGAAAGAAGAAAAAAGAACGACCGACTAATAAATTTGCAGAGCAACAACAAAAAAAATGTGCAAGTATACACACACTCACACACACACACAGAGAGAAAGACACACGTGCGGTGGCTCGGGCATCCATTTTTCACGTCGCCCGCGCGCGTCCTTTTTCTTTTTTTTTTTATAAAACGCGCGAAATCCCAACGGCAGCGCGTCAAACACAGAGACAAGCTAGTGTGTGTGTGTGTGTGTGTGTTTTTGTCTCGGTTCCTCTGGAGTTTGTCACCGCGCGAGAAGCAAGCACGTCGAGCGACAAACACACACACACACACACACATACACACACGAGGACGTGATCGCGAGGAAAAGTTTGTTCGATGATTGTTGTTGGACGTGCGGTTCGGCCACGACGACGACGACGACGAAGCTTTTCTTTGATTTTCCTCCTTCGCAACGGCGACGACGACGACACCGATACGCTATTGATAGCTTGCACTCGAGCGACGATGACGAGATTGCAGAAAGATGTTTTCGGTGTAGGGAAAGCTTCTGGTGATGAAATTTGATTATAAACTTTGCTGCATTGTTATGAAGCTATTTTTCTTTTCTTTATTCAGTACTGTTTTAATACGATATAAGCTTTGATAGTGTGGGAATGACTCTAATGCACATTGAATCATGGATTAGCCTGATTTCCTCGTGTATAAGCTCATTAATAATAATTCCATTACATTCGAAATTGAAATCATTCAATCAAGTTTAATTTAGCATATTGAACTGAAGGCAATGAGCAGTTTTCCTGGAAATTACACTTCAATTCTACGAAAGCTTTTAGCAAGGATTAATACGTCCGATTTAGTTAATACCTAGTTCACGCAAATAAATCGATTCCCATAAACTCTTCAATGCAAATGCGATACTACCATTCGGTATTCAAAACCTCGCTATTCGAAGAATCAAAATAACAAATCTAAATCTTCCAACCCATATCGCTCACCTTTATCAATCCCAAATCTCCTCTTACAAATTCATCTCGCGATATACCAAATATCCCTAAGGTACACCCAATATAATAAAGTCCCTCTCTCTCTCTCATCATCATCATCATCCGATACAGAAACAACAGCAAAAAAAATTATCATCGACCTTGTGCTCCAGTTATCGCTCCCTATATATATATAAAAAAAAGTGAGAGAACGAAGCGTTCGCTTATATACGTACGCCCCATAAAAGAAAAACGAGAGAATTCCCCAATAACCCAGCGCGTGGTGGAGATAGAAAACCTCGACTCTCTCTCTCTCTCTCTCTCTCTCTCTCTCTCTCTTTCTCTCTTACATCTCCCCGCCCGATATATATACACCTGCGTCACGCGCCGTCATATAAGCTAAAAGGACGATGACGTCAGGAGCGCGCACGCGCCAACAGTCGTCGGATGCTGCGCAGAGTCTGATGTAGGCTTCGATTTTTTTTTTCGCTACACACACACACACATATATATATATATATATATACACATACACAACGGTATATAGCGACAAGTGGCGCTTCATATAAGCTTGTGTTTATTTTTGACTTTTTTCAACCTACCTACCTTCGTTTTTTTATTATTATTTTGTTTCTCGTGTGCACTTTGAGGGGTTAATTACGGGCAGGTAAATGCCTTTGTAGATGTATACTCGATGGCGTATTTGTTGTTATATGACGTGTAGGATTCGATTAACGCTTGATTACGGTACACAAAATAACGTGTACAAAGTGCTTTTTAAACGAATTATATTTACGAATTTGTACCCGGTTGAAAAAGAACACGTGCTCTTTTGGAAAATTGGGCATGTGCCCCTTTGCATCAAAAAAAAGCACGTGCCCCTCGGTGAGGCACGTGCCCCCCGTCTGGATACTTGGTTGGACTTTTGGCTCAATTTGAAAGTGAATTTATTAAAATTAAGTACAAAATATATTTATTACAAATTGTATTTATTAGGTACTGTTCGCGCGAAAATATAGTATATTTCAAATAAATAGTATATTACGTTACTACCCGGTTGAAAAAGAACACGTGCTCTTTTGGAAAAAAGCGGCACGTGTCCCCCGATGGGGCACGTGCTCCACATCGAGGCACATGCCTCCGAATAACTGGCTGTACTTTTGGTTCAATTTGATAATTAATTTATGAAAATTGAGTACAAATTATATTTATTAGATAATGTTCGCAAAAAATAATAAATTAATTTTCAAATTGAACTAAAAGTACAGCCAGGTATCCGGAGGCATGTACCCCGATGTGGAGTACGTGCTCCACCGGGGGGCCCGTGCTTTTTTTGACACAAAGGGGCACGTGCCCCGTTTTCCAAAAGAGCACGTGCTCTTTTTCAACCGGGTAACGCTGTTATTTGTAAAAGTAACTCTTCTCTTTGGACAATGAACGTAAAAGAAAAACATTGGAGATCGAAACTAAATTGAATTCTAAGAGGATATAATAGAACGAAAAAAAAAGAATCAATCGCGCGGAAAAAAATGAATGAAAATCTTACGAAGCAAGCAGCGTACAATATATTCAGCATTTGACAAAGATTTTCAATTACGTAACTTACAATGTCTCGGGAGTTCCATTCATTCGAAAACAGCATCGTCGCGCAACACAATAGCCGCGAGGTGCTCGCAGCAAGTGATTTCCGTGACTTGAATAACTCAAACGCCATTATCATCGCTGAAAGAAGTTCGAATCAGAAGCTAGAGTAAAAAAAAACTCCATTCGAGCGAGACTCCCTACTTCTTTTCTAACAACGAAAGCGACAGAATCCATAAAAAACCAAAGGATAGAAGTAGAATTCTCTCTATTCAGCATGCAATGCTTGCAAGAAAAACAAACTCCCTTCAAATTTTCCGCTTCGTTCCTCGGCTTATCCCCAGATTGGCTGTGCTCGCGTACACTGCCTCCACCCCCACACGAGTAGTCTAGCTATACTCTCTACGTGCACATTGAGGGATGTAGCCCGATTACGTTTATATTGCTAGAAAGGATTGTGCTACGGAAGATAGCTTCAGTCAAAAAGCTCGCTTGCTCTCTCTCTCTCTCTCTCTCTCTCTCTCTCTCTCTCTCTCTCTCTTTCTCTCTCTCTCTCTCTCTCTCTCTC
>JAWWMK010030684.1:0-14157 GCA_035047105.1 Galeopsomyia nigrocyanea
ACTGATAACAGCACGCCGTAGCGAGAAAAAATCGGCTTTCGCTGCTCTCTCCAATGGGACCAGAGGCCCGAAGTCCGAGCGAGAACAATAGATTGTGCCATATTTGTACAGAGTGTGCCATAATGATAAGGGTAATTTGCACATGACGTTACGCGCTCCGAAGAACCCGCTGTTTGTTCGCACTACGTGCAAAAAACCTCTCGCCATACTCCACGCGCAACTTACATATGCAATAACCATATTTCACCTCCCACCACCCACTTTTTATCACCTCCCACCACCCACTTCGCGCCTTAAAAAAATCAGCCGCTCTCTACGGCCGCGACCCTCACAGCGGGGGCCCGGGGAGGACAATAGGGGCCGAGCGAGAACAATAGATTGTGCCATATTTGACTTACTCTATTGACCTTCTTAGTAGTTATTAATCTAATACAGAGCTCTTTGTCTAATTCATTTTTATATTTTTTATCCTCCATATATATATATATATATATATATATATATATATATATACAGGGTGTCCCAGTGCGATCCGATACGACGTATATCACCTTGTTAAGCGAAACAAAATATATGAAAAAGTCTTATCGATCACTTGTAAATGATGCATAGATTAATCACAAATTAATGTTAAAGCAATGAGAGCTTATGAATTCACTAACATCCACCTTCTTGGCAAAAGCCAATGAGAAGGGTGGAGTTTTGAGAGCATGTGTTGCAAAAAATGTCAAAAACCAAGTGTATCGATATCTGGCGGCTATCCTTAGCATATAGCCACCCACTGAGCTCTCTCGGAGGCCAGGGCAATAGGACGGATTCTCTCCGAAGACGCACTTTGGGCCGAAAGGTTGTAAAGGTGTGCAACACGTGTACGGCATAAGGGATTATTAGGCTACCATTTTATGCCGACAATAAGTACAAGTTTTCGAGCAGCTGATTCTTCACTAACTTGGAAATGGAAATACATATGTCAACCGTTACATTTTAATCTTAAATTTTATAACTTGTATTTCATCATATCTTGGTAGACTCAAAACACAATCTAATCGAGATTAAAAAATGTATATCACTGATTCTTGTTAAATGGCATCTAATCATGTGATAAGGAAATAAAAAATGTTAATTTTCATTAACTATAGTATTGTGACTCATTAACTTTTTACAGTAATTCGAAATTTCGTTATTATTTATACACATAAAATCTTCAGTTACTATTAACTTCTGATCGCATTTTTTACCTGCTTCGGGTCGGCCACGTTGAGCGTCTTGAAAGCCATAAAACTATTCATCCTTACCCCAACGGTTCGAGTACGAGTCTCAACTCCGAAATGTTAACAACCTTTGCTTGATTTAGTATTCGAAAATAAGTCTCTAAATAATTTTGCGAAGGAAAACAATTGATGTTTCGTAATGCATTATTTTTTTCAACCAATGCATGAATCGGACAGCTTCGCAATGCACGTGCACCTGAGTTTATCGCGCATACTCGATTCAAATTTAAATAATGTATTACGAAAATTCAATTAGTCTCTCACAATTATTTGGACCTTCTTTTTGAACATTAAATCAGAAAATCGATGCGAAAATTTTCCAATGGCCAGGCTTGATATTTTGGAGTGAAGACAATTAGTTTTATGGCTCTCTGCTACTCGGCTACTACGACCCAAGGTGGGTAAAAAAATACAGGTCAATTTTCAAAGTGGGTAAAGGAAAACGAACGTTTGTCTGTTCGGCAAGAGCGAAAGAGCTATTTTCGTTTCCGATTAAGCTTTGCAAGTGCTTAAGCAAACAATATGTCGATAATTAAATTGCTCTTGTTGCAGACTTTCAAACAATGAAAGCGTTCATCATGATGAAGTATTTGACCCTACGACAACTGCCCTTATTATATTCGAGTCTTTTCAATAAACGAAATTGAATTTCGAAGCAAATTTGTACAAAAACAAACGAGGAAAAGTTATAATAAAATATTTGTTCAAAGCTGGATAAAAAATTTTCTGTCAGTTTTGAACATGTTCTGAATCAACAGATTGTTTATTAATGTGCCTCAAATGCGTGGCTTTTTTGCAAATGAAAAAGTATCGGTTGGAAGCCGAGATATTCCATTTTACTTAAATAAACTATGTACTCATCTCAGCTCCTATTTAACCTTTTGCCGTTTTGTAAAAAGCCATATTAACTTCAATAATTTTTTTATACTTTCTATTTCTCGAAATTTAGCTAAGACGAAAAAAAGGCGCGTAATCGCCATTTGAACATTTAAAATGAGAATAACAATTATGTTTTGGACTCTTCGATAACATGCTCTTTTTAATTAATATATATGCAATAAAAAAAGCGAAATTATCTGTTCAAAACATATAAACCTTATACGGATAGCTTTTCGCAAGATCGAAAATCTTATTGTTATGTCTGTTCAAATCAAAATGTTTTAAATGATGGAATGAACCACACAATATCCATTTGGAGCACAATGTTGATTTATTAATCACCGTGATTAATAAATCAACATTGTGCTCCAAATGGATATTGTGTGATTCATTCCATTATTTAAAACATTTTGATTTCAACAACACTGGAGCAGCTCGAAAGGGAAACAATCCTAATGGTCTGTTTAATTGTTCAAATGCCCGTTACGCGTTTGATAATCGACGTAGCTGAAATTTGAGTTGAAGTATACAAAAATTATTGAAATTAACGTGGCTTTTTACTAAACGGCAAAATGTTGAGTAGGAGCTGAGATAGGTCATATTTAGTGTAGCAAGTCAATTCCACGGCGTATTATCCGCTCGCGCGCGCACAGACTTTGTTTATGTAAAATGGACAGGCTCGGCTTCTAATTGATACTTTTTCATTTGCAAAAAAGCCACGCATTTGAGGTCCATTAACAAACAATCTGTTCATTCGGAACATGTTTAAAACTGAGAGAAAATTTATTATCCAGGTTTAAACGAATATTTTCTTTATAACTTTTCCTCGTTTGTTTTTGTACAAATTTAAATTTGGATCGAGTATGCGCGATAAACTCAGATGCACGTGCATTGCGAAGCTGTTCGATTCACGCATTGATTAAAAAAAATGCATTACGAAACAGCAATTGTTTTCCTTCGCAAAATTATTTAGACTTATTTTCGAATACAAAATCAAGCAAAGGTTGTCAAAATTTAGAAGTCCAGACTCGTACTCGAAGCGTTGGGGTAAGGATGAATAGTTTTATGGCTCCCAAGCCGCTCAACGTGACCGACCCGAAGCAGGTAAAAAAAATGCTGCCAACTGCATTGGCGGAATGCTTCCTGGAAGAGTTAAATGAACTATGATTTTACTTTTTATTATGATATGATATTATTATTTCGTATGAGTTGTGAACAATTATTTTTTCTAAAATGAGCCAGATGCGTGGTCAAGACTCTCATAGGGATTGTTACAAGTTTTTGCATAAAAAAGCGAAATTTTCATAAAATATTGTTCGTCGTAGAAATATTTTGAAAAAATTTCTATCGGACATGTTAAAAAAAAAACGTTATTGCCTCTCAACTGATCATGCCTGCAAGAGTTTTCGCTTGTGTTCGACTCGTTTAGTCATTTTGATAATTATTGTGGTTGGCATATTTGCTAGTGGTGTTATTCAGTTCGTCGTTACTTTTAGTTTGCATAGCTACTTTTTTATAACCATTTTTCATTAATGCTATTTTTCATCTTTTCATCTTATTTTTATAATCAAATTAGTCGATGATGTGATTGTGGGTGTATATATAACTCGAATATGATTAAGAATTATTCAATGGAAGTTATGACGAATACGTTGAATTTTGGGACACTGATATTCGCATTCTACATAATTAACGTAATCTTTATTTACAATCGCAGTACGAACAAAATTGTTGAAGAAAAAAGGGATAATGTGAATATAGTTTTAGATCAAGTTCTATGGCGTTGTTAAGCGACCTATTCAACTTCATGTTTGTAAACAGCGTTTTATGTTTGGTTAGCCAAACACGTGTGAACCGTTGGTTATGTATTGTTATAGTCGGTTCGATTTTTACAGAGTTTTAATCGATGGTGCGAATGCAGTGTTTAACCCTAATGAATATTTTGAGCGCTTAACCTTCATGAAAAGAAGAGTGATTTGCTTACTTGCTGTCAGAAGTAAAAGTGACGAAGAGTAAAAATGTAAAATTATCACGCTTTTTGCACGATTCACAATAAACCCCACAAATCTCCTCTTTTCTCGCTGCCATAGTCACTCTCAAATTTGCTAACGAATTGTGCTGAATTCCATGTTCATATTAGCTGTAAAGATGTCGCAGTAATCTCCATCTACTTTTAGACTCTGAATCGCCGTGCTGACCTAATTCGGATTCACCGGCCTCATAAGTTCAAAGTGAAATTTCCAATGATAAAGAAGGTATAATTTCTAATCGCCTACCAATTTTCATCTCCATCAAAAAAAAGCAAAGCCGCAGTGCGTTGTTGGTATGCTACGTGCAAAATTACAACACGACGTGCAATGTTGCAAAAAAATATCAACTAGTGTAATTCGTAGAGAAAACTGTAAATACTCATATGATCATAGCGATTGTGTGAAACCTTATTATTAGTAATTAATATAATCGCGAAACAGCTCGGATTTCAAATTATCACAGTATCATAAGTCTATTCCTTTTCTTGCTTTTCATTATGAATAATTTCAACCCACTCTTGCTCGCAATATGCGCGTATAATTAATAAATGAATTTAGAATTACCAGCTTGCTGCAAATCGTCATATCTTTTGCTTGTTTTGATAAATTCATTCATTAATTAAATGATAAATACACAAATATTCATCATTAAAATTACTTATACATAATATTGTACACAACACGTTTCATGTTGAGCCGTACGAATCTCTTAACCTATCGCTGTTGACGCCATTGCCAAATTTGATGCCGAAGTTCACGGATTTCTATGCTTCTATTGGCTGTAAAGGTGTCGCGAAAATCTTTCTACTCGCTAGTCTCTGAATTGCAATGATGACCGAATGCGCATTCAAGATCCTCACAAATTCATTTCAAAATGAACCACCAAATCACCTACCAAATTTTATTTCCAGCATATCAGATTAGACAATGTCACAATGCTTTATCGAAATATGATGCAACTGTACGGTAATGCAAACATCAATAGAATTGATAACTACGCAAAATATAATAACTTCAAAATCCAATGTAATGGAATTGGTGACGTGATTCGTAGAGAAAACTGTAACTAATCGTGTAATCGTGGCATTTTCGCAAATGATTGAATAGAAATTAATTTTGTCGTAAAATTATTCGCATCTAAAATTATTAGTGACCTTTTTTCCTTTTTGGTTCTTAATCATTTCAACACACCCTTACTCGTAACACCCGTTAACAACATCATCCATTTTCCAAAATTATACTCAACATTATATCCAGAATGATAAATATAAAAAAATATTCATTGTAAAAATTACTTATAAATAATATCGTACAGCATGATTCCTCCTAAGCCGCACAAATATCTTCACCTGCCGCTGCCATTGCCATTGCCAAAGCTGCCGAATTTCGCGGATTCCTATGCTCCTATTGGGGAATTTTGCGGATTCCTATGCTCCTATTGGCTGTAAAGGTATCGCGAAAATCCTTTTGCCTGCTAATCTCTGAATTGCAATAATTAATGAATGCGCATTGAAGATCTTCACGAATTGATTTCATAATAGACCTTTTCAATGGTCAGTCAATACACACATCAAAATTTTATTTTGTGCATGCAGAAAGAGAGATCAAAGACAACCATATTCGATGATTCCTAAGTTCAATGAAGTTGATTGCTACAAAAATGTAAATAAGAATCATATTAATGAGATAAATGTTCATATAAAATAAACTATAAAAGTTTTATTGTAAAACATTTATATTTTCAATACGAGATTTGAAAACTTATAACTTTACTTCTTTCCTACAAAGCTATTCCAGCAATCAAACATCCAGATCCTGGAGCGCACGCATCACAATCGTTTAGATGAATTAGCCGAAAATTGCGAAAAAGTCTATTGTTGAATATGGAAGGTAAACAATCATTCATAATGAACTATAAATGCTTCATAATCAGGCATTAATATCATGTTATTGATATCATTTCTTTTTATATATTTAGAGTTTTACAAGAACAGACATAACCTGATACCAGAACATCATTATCATGAATACATCGTATACCCACACGCTATATCCAAGACTTTCAATGCAATATTCGATAAAGAAAAATTCACTAACTGCGAAATTGAAGAAAGAAGAAAGAAATTTGAAGATACATAAATGCACAAATTTATACTTTACAGAATATGTTCGATATAAATACATTAATTTATGACTTTTTTAATATACACACAACAACGAATATACGAAAACGATACTGGAATTACGGGAAATCAATCAAACAAAAACAGCTATATCACCTATGTAGAAAATAATCATAGCTGCATTACAGTTTTCACAATAACGGTAATAAAAAGCGACAATCGCAGTACGGAAACAATCTTACATACAAAATTTAAACAAAATATCTTGAAAATTACCTTGCTAATAATGTTTTACACAATTATCGACCACCCCCCCCCCCCCAAAAAAATGATGAAAAAAACGAATATTACAGCATATGTAAGAAAATAATAGTACCTTCATTAGATTTTCCACACTAACAGTAATAAAAAGCCACAACTGTAGTACGGCAACAGCAATATATACAAAATTTGAACAAGATATCTTCAAAATTAAAGAAACGCCAGAAGTAATCGTCCTCTTAAAAAAATGACTAAAAAGCGAAATTTATAGCTTATGTAAAAAAAAATAATCGTAACTTTATGGTATTTCGCATTGTAACGGTAATGAAAAGCCACAATCTAGGAACCGAAATAAACAAGTACACAAAATTTGAGCAAAATATCTCGAAAATTAAAGAAATGCCAGAGGTAATCGTCCTCAGAAAAGAAAAAATCAAAAAAGCGAAATTCACAGCTCATGTAAAAAAAAGTTATTGTAACTTTATGGTGTTTCTCACAGTACCGGTAATAAAATACCAAAATTGTGGAACCGAAGCGAACATGTACACAAAATTTGAGCAAAATATCTCGAAAATTAAAGAAATGACAAAGGTAATCGCCCTTACATATAATTATACAAAAAAAACAGACACCACGAAAAATCTATTTTGAAAGCTTCTCATTAATTCAAGTGAAGTGGTATATCAAAATAAATGTTTGAATCAGATAGAAATCGTTTAGATCTTACAATTAAAAAAAAGGGTATTCTAGACCCAAAAAATAAATAAATTACGACGAAAATTGACTTTTTTTTTAAATCGCCGTTTCAAGGCTTCCTTCCAGGAAGCATAGTACTGACTGAAGATTTTATGTGTATAAATAATAACGAAATTTCGAATTACTGTAAAAAGTTAACGAGTCACAATATTATAGTTAATGAAAATTAATTTTTTTTATTTCCTTATCAGATGATTAGATGCCATTTAAGAAGAATCAGTGATATACATTTTTTAATCTCGATTACATTGTCTACCAAAATATGATGAAATACAAGTTACAAAATTTAAGATTAAAATGTAACGGTTGAGGTATGTATTTCCACTTCCAAGTTAGTGAAGAATCGGCTGCTCGAAAAGTTGTAATTATCGGCATATAATGTTAGCCTAATAATGCCTTCTGTCGTACACGTGTTGCACACCTTTACAACCTTATAAGATTCTAGTACATGCATTTTTACAGAAAAAAAATTTTTTGTAATTTTTGGCAGCCATATCGAATCTGCTATTTTGAATATAAAAAATGCAATCACGGATTCTTAATCAGCAATCAATGAAACTCTTATATGCACGATTTCTAAAAATATTCAATTTTTGAGATTTTGGGAGGACATATAGAATCCGCCAATTTGAATTTGAAAAATTTGATTACGGATTCCTAAAGAACGATTAGAAAAAATATGATGTATAAATTTTCACAGAATTAAAAGTGAAATTTTTTTTGTATTTTAAAATTTTCAAAATAGTACTAAAATCAAGGATTTTGATTGTGATATTAAATGTTGTCACCTTCAATTTTGCAAAATTGATTCATGTTTAAAAACTTAGGGCCCGTAGACGCTATGACCAAAAATGCCTCAAAATAATTTTGATGCGAACTTGAAGATTGAGAAAAAATATTCATACAAATTTTCTCATTTTCTCTTAAATAAGCAAATATTACTTTTTTGGAAAATATTATTTTGAAATTCTCAAAACGGGTTTCGAAAGGCCAGATTTTCCGTCGGATTATTGTAATTGCAAATTTTTATAGGGCTTACATTGCAGTTACTGAAGCCATTAAAAATAAGATTGAAAATAAAATAGAAAACACTGTCGAGATAAAAATAACATCAATATATTTTCATTTTTTGTGTCAGGATAAAAACATAATCATCTATTATATTAAAGTGAGGTATCCGAAAAACCTAACGCTCGATTTTTCGCCTTGACCGTGCGCTTCTTTGCCCAATGGTTCGCCCGTGATGGTTGAAATAAAAATCTGAAAACACTAACCGTTAGGCGGCACCGAGAGCTATCCATTGATATCATCACATGTCCATTTCCACGGTCATGGTCCGAGATAAAGGCCATGGTTTACCATGAAAATGGAAATTTCATTTTCTACGTCCGCGTTCCGCGTTCCTCCGTCCAATATGGGTTTTCTTGCCCAATGGGCCGCCGTAATGGTTATAATCGAAATCTGGAATGATGAATGGTTAGTGGGTATTGTGGGTTATCCATTGGTACTACTAATTGTAAGTGACCATGGCCATGAAAATGGTCCGACATATGGACCGTGTTCCACCATGTTCCGTTGTTCCTTGGTCCAACTGGATAAAATTTTTTTATTTTTGGACTCTACTGGAGAACTTGGTGTTTTTTTTTGTGGATGGTGTCCCGTCAACCTGGCAGTCACCCTGGCACCTGGACATCGTCTTCTGGAACACCTGGTGACTTTTGGGATATCGTGGGATACCTGGCGCCCTTCCTCGTGGGTGGTATCCCGTCGACCTAGGAGTCACCCTGGAACCTGGACACCGTCTTCTGGAACACCTGGTGATTTTTTGTAATGTCGTGGAAAACCTGGAGACTTTTCCTGTGGATGGTGCCCTGTCGACCTGGGAGTCATCCTGGCACCTAGACAGCGTCTTCTGGAGCACTTGGTGATTTTCGGGGATATCGTGGGGTACCTGGTGCCTTTCCTCGTGGGTGGTGTCCCGTCGACCTAGGAGTCACTCTGGTACCTGGACATCGTCTTCTGGAACACCTGGTGATTTTTTGGGATATCGTGGAACACCTGATGACTTTTTTTGTGGATGGTGCCCCGTCGACCTAGGAGTCACTCTGGTACCCGGAGATCGTCTTGTGGAACACCTGGTGATTTTCTGGGATATCATAGAACACCTGATGACTTATCTTGTGGATGGTGTCCCGTCGACCTGTGAGTCACGCTGGCACCTGGCCTGGTGATTTTTTGGGATATCGTAGGATACCTGGTACCCTTCGTCGTGGGTGGTGTCCCGTCGACCTGGGAGTCACCCTGGAACCCCTGGTGATTTTTTGGAATATCGTGGAATACCTGGTGACTTTTCTTGTGGATGGCGCACTGTCGACCTGGCAGTCACCCTGGAACCTGGAAAAATGTTGTTACACGCAATATATTTTTTTCCTCTGTGTTTATGTCCGGGCTTGAAACCGGCAATTCGCGAGGGCGAGGTGGCCACATTAAAAAAAAAATAAAGCTGTCATTTTTTTGTTATGACACTATTGCCTCCGTATAAATAAGGCTATGTTTTGACACTATTGCCTTCATATAAATAAGGCTATGTAAGATTACTTCATCAACGTTCATCAATGGCTATAAGGAGGCATGAAGCTGGAAATATATTAATGATTCATTACGTCAGAACGACGAAATTTAAAAAAAATATTTTATAATTTGTCACGAATATATATCCCACCTTGAAACCGGCAACTCGCGGGGCAATAAGGCCACATTAAAAATAATAAAATTATCTGTTTTTGGCTATGACATAATATCCTTAGTATAAATTAGGCAATGCGAAGTTTAACTTGGCAATAATTTTTCTTTGGTATTAGCATGAATTGATTGGTGTTGTAACTGCATAAAAAAAATCATTCATTTGGTAATAAGAATAAGAAACAATCCAGCGTGTTTAAAGAAGTATTCTTTGTTTTGTACATTGTGAAATCTGCGTACAAGTGCATCGTTGTATGCCAACAAGATCATTTCTTTAACGTTCATCGATGGATACGACGTTGGAGGTTGTTTCCGTATGCTGCTACCATCCAATTTGCTATTCTGCACCGAGTTTAATGTCGATACAAAGAGAACAGTGGTATATTCAATAACAATGATCATTAACTGCCTGGAGCTGGAAATATATTGATGATCCATTATTTAAAAACGACAACATTGTAATAAATATTTTATACTTTCACGATTTCATACCTCAACATACCGGATTTACATCTGAGCTAGGAATCGGCAACTAGCGGCGGCGAAATGGCTACATTAAAAATAACAAAACTATTTGTTTTTGTAGTGACACTATATCCTCCGTATATATCAGCCAATGAGAGGGTCATCTTGCCTCTACGTGATTTTTCCTTGGCATTTATATAATTTGAATGTGAATATGTGATTTGGTAACTGTAAGTGATAAACAAATTATGCAATTCGTAAAAATAATAATTAAACGTACTAGTTTATTTAACGAATCATATGTCTTACGAGAAACGACGAACTATTTATGCGAATAGACTGCTAGGATCTGTAAAATCTACCAACGACTCACCAAATAGAAACGATGTATCAAAAAAGATCATCGATCAATTGTTGTTCATCCTTGTGATACCAATCATTTATAATACTTCTTTATAAACGATATTTTTTGTGTAGATTTTGTTATTTTTCTTTTTATTAGTCTGTTTATTCATAGCGTTGTTAAGCAATAATAATTTTAAATTATTTTTCATTCTCGCCCTCGAAAGCGCCACATATAGTTGTCCTTGGCTGAAAACCGGTGTAGGGAGGTATACTCCGACATGATCGTAAGACTGTCCTTGAGATTTATTAATGGTCATTGCAAAACCCAATCTGATCGGAAACTGTCTTCGTTTCAACTCGAATGGAAAATCCTCTTTTGATGCCGACAAGCACATCCTTGGGAGAAAAACTGATTTCTCAGCATGAGTACCACTTGTAATCTTGGCTTGAATCGAGTATTTTCTCATGTTTTGAATAACCATCCTCGAACCATTGCATAGTCCTTCACTTATATTTAAATTCCTCAATAAAATTATCGCAGTGCCTACTTTCAATCGTCGTATATTAGGTGGGAGTCCATTTGGCGTCTTTGTATTTAAAAATTCATCTGGTACCATTGATTCCATATTTTTACCATTATCATCTTCTACTGTATCAGTACTTAAGTATTCTGTGTACATTCCTTCCATTATATGTAATATTTCGCTGTTACTATCCGATACGTCCTTATTTGTAGGAGCCAAAATAACTTTATTATTCAAGGTCGTATCGTTGAGTTTTAATAGTTTGCCCAATATCTCCTTGACGTTGTCTTGTTTGTTGGTATTCATAGAATGTGGAATTTCCGTTAATTCGTTTTCCTCTTCATATTGGCTACAAGGTTTTCCTTCACCAACTGATAAAAGCCATTTCTTTAATGATTCGTCATTATCTGTAACTCGCAAGTTCTCGCTGAGTGTCATTCGATAGAATTCTGGCCATAGATAACAATTCTTTACAGAATTTTCTATTATTGTTGTGCGACTACCATGTCGAACCACCGGTAAAATTTGTGTGAAGTCACCGGAAACGATTATTATTTTACCTCCAAATGGTTCTTAATTATTGCATATGTCCCGTAGTAGACGATCAACCGCTTCAAGTGCCAATTTTGATGCCATAGAAATTTCATCCCATATAATCACTTTCACATCCCTCAGGTTATCTCTTTCATTTGAATTCGACTTGATATTGCAAGTTGTAGTCTCCGTCAATGACAGTGGTAGCTTGAACTTCGAGTATACCGTTTTTCCATTTTTTAACAGATTAGCTGCTATTCCTGTCCAAGTTACACATATAGTCTTTGCATGTATATTTTCCAAATGTTCTATTAGTACATTCAGTAGATAACTTTTTCCAGTTCCACCTGGCCCAGTTATAAAGATACATTTTTGTCGAATTTGTCCTGTTAAACATCCTAATACTCTATCAAATATTTCTTTTTCTTTGGCTTTCAACGAATCTATTTTATATTGCAAGGTGTGAAAGTCTTTGTCATTGATTTCAGTTGTTAATTCATTGTCATCGTCGTCTAGATATTTGGTTATTTCTGGTAAACCAAAATGACTTAACGTGTGTCCATGAACTTCTAAATTTTTATTGATCCTATTGAGTGCAGAATTTTCTCCTACTTCCGAGTCATATTTTGGATGGTAAAAATGACGCTTATATTTTTCATATAGTTCTCGAGCATTGATTGGATTATGAAATACACAGATGAATGCAAACAATTCACACAGTTCTGTTCGAAATCTAACTTGCGACACTTCTTCCAAGCATCTGTTCGATTCTTCATCTTCAGTTATTAGATTTTTGGCTTTCGCTGCTTCATAAAACGATTCATATTCTACGCCCTCAATTGTGCGTAAATCCGTAAACGAAGTAGCTCCTTTCATATTTAGAAGTAATAATCTAATGAAATATCGTTCGCGGTCTTTAGGATTTACGAGATACATTCTGCTTAATACTGGTTTATTGCTACCCTTCCGTACATGCCATTGTTTCAATGTTGTGTCAAATGTATAGTGGATTGGTATTTCATGATAGAGATATTCTCTGGCCTGTTCTTCGTCTCTGTATAGTTCAAAGTATTCTGTCAAAGTTGTATCATTGTTTCTCTCACTTACCAATTCTTCTGTTCCCTCTTTGAAAAAAACATCTTGTTTGTCTGGTTCGTGTACAGCTAATATTTATTCAATCTCCACATCGCTTCCGGTGGGCACAAATATCATGTGTCGATGTATTGTTTGAATTCATCGTGATCGTATTCATCATCGTCATTCAATTGGTTTTTATAGTTGCTGCCTGCACTTTTCAATTCAATATAAGCACAATCGTGACCCTTATAGAAATATTTGAATAGCTACTTAATACATGGTACTGTTGAGCATTTTTCGATATTGATGTGAGCGTTGAATTTCAATAGTAGATATGGATTATATGGCACAACATATATGCTATGGGCTACCCTTTTGCAATTTTTACTACCATAAATTATTTTTGTTCCATCGTCTCTTCGTCGGTACATCGGATATCCATTTATTTCTATTGTTGTTTCATTATTGAAGTTTTTTCGAAATTTCTTTGTACATTTTTTTGTACCTCTATCCATACAAGGGCTATCAATATTTTTTTCCCCGCAAGGACCATGTATCATGAATTGTTTTACAATGTTATATAATACAGGATAAGGATCTTTATTTGGGATTTCGTCACTTATTAATGCATAAATTTTTTCAGCAGTATCAAGTTTATATTCTTTATCCAGGAAAAGTAGCATGTGCATATCTGGCAATTCTCGTTTTTGAAATTCAATTACTGATGTATGAGCAACGTGTTTCCCTAAACAATGTTGTTTTGTCACTGGATGTATAAATTCTTTAACTTTTCCTCGGAAAACTTTTGCAATTAGATCTGGCCTATTTATTACCGTTTCATATTTTTCTAAATTTACAGTTATTTCTCGCCATTTTGGGTTACATGTCATTGTTATGAATAAGTCCGGCTTACCGTAGTGATTAACAAGGGTCATTGCATCTAAATAATTTTGTTTCAAATACGTTGGACCTCCTGTGAAAGATGATATATTTTCATTATCATTTTTTTTTTAAATAATCAGTTAAGCCTTTATAATGTTACGAATTTAATTATTAATGAATTTAAATATCGTAACTATTCACGCTTCTGAACATCGACAATGACGTCCACGCTCCGTCGCTGTCATTCAGTTGCCTGTCTCCTTTTTGA
>JAWWMK010030706.1:0-14142 GCA_035047105.1 Galeopsomyia nigrocyanea
GAGAGCGGAACGGACGAGCCGAAGGCTAATTGTAAATAGGCGGGCGAGCCGAGGGCGGGTTTTAAATTGGCAGACGATCCGGGGGCTAATTTTAAATAGGCGGACGAGCTGGGGCCTAATTTTAAATAGGCTGACGAGACGTGGGCGGATTTCAAAAATGCGGACGAGCAGAGTGATGATAGAGAGCGGGGCGGACGAGCCTAGGGCTAATTTTAAATAACCGGACGAGCCGGGGGCGGATTTTAAATAGCCGGACGAGCCGAAGGCTGATTTTAAATTGGCGGACGAGAGAGTGCTGATAGAGAGTGGGGCGGACGAGCCGAGGGCTAATTGTAAATAGGCGGGCGAGCCGTGGGCGGGTTTTAAATTTTCAGACGAGCCGGGGGCGGATTTTAAATAGGCGAACGAGCCGCGGGCTAATTTTAAATAGGCGGACGAGAGAGTGCTGATAGAGAGCGGAACGGACGAGCCGAGGGCTAATTGTAAATAGGCGGGCGAGCCGTGGGCGGGTTTTAAATTGTCAGACGAGCCGGGGGCTAATTTTAAATAGGCCGACGAGCTGGGGGCTAATTTTAAATAGGCTGACGAGCCGGGGGCTAATTCTAAATAGGCGGACGAGCCGAAGGCTGATTTTAAATAGGCGGACGAGCCGGGGGCTAATTTTAAATAGGCGGACGAGCCGGGGGCAGATTTTAAATAGCCGGACGAGCCGAAGGCTGATTTTAAATAGGCGGACGAGTACTAAGTACAAACGTATGTCGCACTTTCAATAGCCTTCAGTCAATTCGAAAAGATAGCGCACGGGCAAGGTCGATATCACGTACGTCCACGATGTGAATATTGGCTCCGTCAGCTGCGAAGACAAACGCCGTATTATTGCGCTATAAGCGGCTTTTCATGAAATTATCCGAAGTGCACGACTTAGAAGTCATTCCCGTCGGCTGCGATACCTGCGAACATTTCACTGACTGGTGACATTCCTCGAGGTAATTGATTTCGTCGATTGAGAGTCCGATAGTATCAAACGAGGTTAGATCTTATTCTCGTGAGTTGTCCATGATCTAACGATCCATCAATCCATTTCGTGCCGATCGATGCTCAATCCATCGAAATTAATTACGATTTTGAACTTCGCCTGTCACGAATTAACGTCCGGGCAGTGTAAGTTGAGCAACGCAGTCGGTCGCTTGTTTACGCCTGGCTGCCCCGGCTGACTGTACGTGCGCATCTTCCCCTGTCGCGCTTGACGCCTCTCGCCGCTCCCTTCTCCTGCCGCCTTCCCTTTGGAACCACGCGCTAATCGCTTATCTTTGATGCTGATTACCGGATTATTTATGTACCGAAAAAATCTGAAAAAAATACCTTCGCATATAACGAATCCAACGGTATAAGACTCTTTCAATGTTTTCCGACCACCCTGCGGTTGACGGCATATTTTGTTGCTAATTTGTTGCTTTAAAAGGGTATAAAATTCGAATTCTCAAAAGCACCCTTTAGACGAAAACCTACCTCCATTACCTTGCTGCAGTTATATATGCTATTTTGGTACAACAAAAATAGTTATCGAGGATTGGTGAATGGCACATCTGGTTTATAATTTACCCCTCTACTTTGTAAGCGTATCCTATACTCAAAAACATGAATATTCTTAATAAAGCTAAGCTAAGGTATAAGAAATTTTATCTTCATCAAGAAATGTTAATTTAACATGTGATGAAACATAATCATTTTGACAAATTACGAGATAGAATTATTCTTGTTTTTCACGTTATAACGTCAAATTTATTCTTCATTTTTCATTATTGTACAGCAATGAAAACCAGTCTTTAAAATCCTTTTTTCGTTTTTGGAAACAAATTTTAGTATTATGATATTTTCATCATGACGAATAATAACGAAAAAAAGGTACCTACTGCTCTGGCAGTTTGCTTCCTTGGAGATAGGAAAAAGTATTTGTCTACTAATATTCATCCAACAAAAAACTACTCAAGTATTTATCGACAAAAATAAAAAAACATATATCAAGAAATAAAAATAACAATTTTTGCCGTATAGTTCAATATAGGGTCTACTTTATTTGCATATGAAAAAAAGAGTTTGCTTTGTAACTGTGATATCTCGGGCCATATACCACTGAATTTATCGAGTGAAGAATAATTGTTAAGCTGCTTCCATAAGCTTCAATTAAGCTTGCATATTAAGTTAGCGGGCCACCCCCTCAAAAACTACTACCCGTCGTACAAATTTTTTATTTGACCACGTGTATAATTGCCGCTTTATTTGCCGTTAAAGAAAATACCATGGGCGAACTTGAGGGATGATGGGACCCGGGGAAAAATGAGAAAATCCTGTTTTTCAACGTCAAGTTAGCGGGCCACGCCCTAAATTACCGTTATCCGTCGTACTGGTGCACGGTTTTATTACGTAGGTAATTGCCTCTTTATTGGCCGACCAAGAAAATGTCATGGGAGACTATGGGTTTCGCGTTCGGTTAGGCATTCCGCGTGTTAAAGAATATATAATAGAATTATCCACTAGTTATCATCAAGTTATCGTCGGATCAAATTATCCTCGAGTTATCCGCGATTTATCCTCGAGATAGAATTATCTGCGAGTTATCATCGAGTTATCCGTGGATCCAACTATCCTCGAGTTATCCGCAATTTATCCTTGAGATAGAATTATCCGCGAGCTATCATCGAGTTATTTGCGGATAGAGTTATCCTCGATTTATCCTCGAGATATTCGCAGACAAAATTACCCATGAGTTATCCTATACTGAGTAATCTTATCCCGGATAGTTTTATCGCGGATGATCCTATCTCGATTAGTTTTATCGCAGATGATTTTATCGCCGATAATTTTATCCCGGATAGACTTATCCCGGATAGTTTTATCGTGGATGAGTTTAAAATCGTTGGATAAGTTTTTAAAAGTGAGACATGGAATAAATTGAGTTCTCTAAACCCAAGACAGGTAAGCCTTTAGCTCTAAACATCGTAACCCTCGGCGTTGCGAGATTTAAATCCACGACAGGTTAACCTAAAAACTTAAACCCCAAAAACTCTAGGGGCTGCAAGCTTCGAACCCTAGGTAGGTTAACGTAAAAACTTAAACCCCGCAGACACTAGGCGCATACGAGCTTTATACCTTAGACAGGTTAACCTAAAAACTTAAACCCAAAAACTCTAGGCGCTGCGGGGAATTCAACTCAAGATAGGCTGAGCCGGAATGTTAAACCCCAAATACCTTAGGCGCTGCGCGCTCTAAATCCAAGACAGGTAAACATAAAGCTCTAAACCGAAGAACTCAAGACGCTGCGAAATTCAAACCCTAAATAGGTTCACCTAAAAGCTGAAACCCAATAACTCATGGCGCTGCTAAATTAAAACCCTAGATAGGTTCACCTAAAAGCTGAAACCCAATAACTCTAGGCACTGCGGGCGTTAAACTCAAGATAGGTTAATCTAAGAACCTAAACCGCGGTATCATGGGCGCTGCGCGCTCTAAATCCAAGACGGATTAACCTTAAAACTTAAACCCAAGAACTCTAGGCGTTGCGGGCTTCAAACCCAAGACAGGTTTACCTAAAAACTTAAACTCGTAGTACTCCAGGCGCTGCACGTTCTAAACTCAAGACGCCTAGTGTTCTTGGAGTTTGAGTTTTCAGGTGAACCTATCTTGGGTTTGAAGCTCGCCGTGCCCAGAGTTACGGACTTTAGAGCTTAAGGTTAACCTGTCTTTGGAGTTTAAAATTCAGGCTTAGCCTATCTTGACTTTCATGCTCCCAGGGCCTAGAGTTATTGGGTTTCAGCTTTTAGGATTACCTGTTTTGGATTTAGAGCGCGTAGCGCCTAATGTATTTAGAGTTTAACATTCAGGCTTAGTTTGAGTTTCATGCTCGCAGCACCTAGAGTTACTGGGTTTCAGCTTTTAGGTTATCCTATCTAGGGTTTGAAGTTCACAGCGCCTTGAGTTCTCGGGTTTCGAGCTTAAGGTTTATTTGGGGTTTAACAGTCGGGCTTAGCCTGTCTTGAGTTTAGTGCCCGCAGCACCTAAAGTTTTCGGGATTTAATTTTGTAGGTTAACTTGTCTAGGGTTTGAAGCTTCCAGCGCCTAGAGTCCTTGGGTTTAGAGCTTACGGTTTACTTGTCTTGGGTTTCAAACTCGCAGCGCTCAGGGTTTCTGGGTTTAGAGCTTAAGATTTACCTGTCTTGGGTTTAGAATTTGCAGCGTCTAGAGTACTATGGGTTTAAGTTTTTAGGTTAACCTGCCTTGAGTTTGAAGCTCGCGGCGTCTAGTGTACTTGGGGTTTAATTTTCAGGTTAACTTACCTTAGATTTGAAGCCCGCAGCACCTAGAGTTCTTGGGTTTAAGTTTTAAAGTTACCGTGTCTTGGGTTTAGCGCTCACAGCGCCTAAGCTTTTTGGGGTTTCACATTCAGGCTTAGCCTATCTTGAGTTTCATACTTGCAGCACCTAGAGTTAATGGGTTTCAGGTTTTAGAGTTTCTGTGGGATTAGTTGATTTTACAATATTTATGTAAAATTGATTCAATCTGCGATAATTGTATTCTTTTGGGTGATCGCGTATTTAAGGCCAAAAATTGTTATCGAATTTTTTTTTAATTAAAAGTGTTATTATGTAATAGTTCAGAAGGTGAACCCTTAAGGTAGTACTCAAGTCCATCTGTAGTATGTGATAAGTCAAATGCATCTTTTTTTAGCATTAATTTGGTAGATAGATCTTTGAAACGCAAACATTTTTAAATCAATCTTACGAGACATAAGAATATTTTATGTCTTGTGCATTTTTATTTGGAATAGTCCATTCCATCCTTTCTCCCGTAAAAGAGGGGGACCTGCAGTTGTGACATCAAAAATGAACGAAGAGTGGAAAAGTAGAATTATTTAGTCTGATATTACTATCGGTCTGAAAATGATAAACACCTCACATTAGTGTGCAGCTCTTTGAAAAAAAAATCGCATGAAAACAGGACTTACATCTCGTTGAAGCTTGAGGTTTCGCGCATCGATTGGTTTGTCAGCGGTCCGTCTACAGCAATTAGCAAAGCTTTGACAGCGATCGCAAGGACATAAAAACTAGGATTTTCGGGCTGTTTTTGACACGAGCAACTTCACACAGCTGGCGAATCGGCAGAAACGCTTAAAACATTGGAAAAAATCAGCATATACTTGAAAGTCTTCCTGAAGCAACTGCGTTGAAATAAAAAAAATCAATTAGTTTATTTGTAAACAGCAATCTTCGAAAAAGAAATTATCTCATCAATGGCTTGTCCGATTAATTTAGGGCTTGATGCAAATTATTCAAAATCATTTAAACATTCTAATTTTTCATAATTTTACGATTATATTATTTAAAATTTCAAATGGCAGAGTCACAAAGTTAAGAGTAAATATCAATCGAAACCGAACTTTTTTTTTGTTGAGTCCTTAAGTAGAAACAATGACGGCTCCAGCTACTGAAAGCAATAAAACTATTCTCGATGTCTCGCTACACTTCAGCTTGCCCATGTTTTTCGATTTAATGACTCAAAAAAAAAAGCTTTGCTAATTATTAGACGGACTGCTGACGAATCAATCGACGCGCAAAACCTCAAGCTTCAACGACGTGTAATTCCCATTTTCATGCTATTTTTTTAAAAGAGCTACACATTTGGAAAGTGAGGAGCCTATTATTTTCAAACCGATAGTAGTTGATTGGTTATTAGAAATATAGTCGGTAAAGTTATTTGTAGAGAGATAATCATTTTTTAAGGGAGTTTCTCACCTACTGCAAGAGTCAAAGAAAGGTTAAGTTAGGTTGACTCACGTAGTCTCAATGTTATAGGTATAGAGATTACAGCAGGAATCGTTGTTTTTCGTGAAATTTCATAATTTTTCATCAAATTATAACCAATGAATTAATGTTGTTAATGTGTCAAAATGATCGCTAGATATTTATTTTCTTGTATAAAAAATATTATCGGAACCTGTCCATCAATTACGGCGATATAAAGAATAATGTGTAGCCAACTCCATGATTTCTCATAAGAGTCCATGTTAAACTGGCTTGAGAGTCATGAAAAAGAATTACGAATATCTCACTTAAAAACCAACCACAGGTCGTAAAACTTTGTGTGTTATTTTTTTTATTACAATTGGTAAATCTACAAAGTTTCATATTTTTCTGTCCATTAATTCTTTTGGGTGAGCAACTCCCTTAACAGTATAAACGAACTAGGATCATGATTGTGATATAATCGTCTCAATAGCTATAACAGCGTTCCTGCAGTAGGGATTAAATTGAAAAAAACGGAATTCGTCGCAACAAACGAACAATAAATAGCTCCCAAAATTAGACGCCAACCCCGTGCAGTTAGCTGTTTCCGTTTCCAAAATAGCTTCAAATGGTTGCCCTAGCGTAACAAAAATGATTTTAGTGACTCTGAATTGCAAAGTATAGCCATCCGAGAGCAATAAATTAGCAACAAAATACGCCGCCAACCGCATGATGATAACGAATTCCAGTCCCGAGTTAGCGCCAAGTGGCTGCCGTAAGTTAATAGTGCAATAGCTGAAACGGATTTAATATATAGGGGTAGGTTTTGGGATTTGGGGGTGGTAAGATCTTAAAGCAATAAATTAGCATCAAAATACGCCATCAACCGAGCGTCGATAACGAATTCCAGTCCCGAGTTAGCGCCAAGTGGCTGCCGTAAGTGAATAGTACAGTAGCTGAAACGGATTTAATATATAGTGGTAGGTTTCGGGATTATATAGTCTTAAAGCAACAAATTAGCAACAAAATATGCCGCCACCCTCATATTGTTAGCTGTTTCCGTTTCCGAGATAGCGTATGTGGCCGCCGGAGCTTAATATGAAGGTAGGGGGCACCCCATATCTCGGGAACGGCAATAGCAGCAAAATGAATTATTACGTAACAAATTAGCAACAAAATGGCAACAAATTAAGTGCCTACTCCGGAATCCGCCCTTTGAAATGGCTGCCGCAACTTAATATACGTGAAGAAAAAGTGCGTACAGAATAAATTGCGTCCTATTTCTCGAAATCCCGGTTGAAAATATTCACATGATTAATCACATGATTAATCACATGATGAATCATATGATGGATGATGTGATGAATCATTTGATATTTTCAACTGAAATAATCACATGATTCATCACACGATCTGTCACATGATTCATCACATGATCCACCACGTGATCTATCACATGATCCATCACATAATCCATTATGTGATTAATCACATGACTGTCAATGAAAAAGTTAGCGGACCACCGCCTCAATTACTATTACCCGTTGTACAGATTACTTATTGCATTATATGGTTAATTGCCGTTTTATTTGCCGTTCAAGAAAATACCATGGATGAATCTGGGGGATGATGGGATCTGGGGTAAAATGAGACAATCCTGCTTTTCAACGTTAAATTTTCGAGGTACCGTTGTCGATTAATTATGGTTACCCGTCGTACAGAATAACTATCCAATCACATGGATAATTGCTGCTTCATTTGCGATTCAAAAAATAACATAGAATATACTTGTTAACTATGAGATCCAGGACTAACAACCTTTACTTTTCTTCGGGAAAACATTCCTTACAGAAAATAAGAAGACGCGTGTCTTCCAGTTTTAGCTCATAGGACATTTTTTGGGACTTACGGCGCCTTATATCCAATACGGCGCCTTATATCCATTGAAAAATGAATGCTCTGCTTAACTTCGAACAACTTTCGAAGAAACGAGCCTACCACAATTTTGAGGTTACCAATAGAAAGCTGAGATCAAATCCTTCCAGTCAAAAAAAAAATTTGTTGAAAAAGATTGAACCGTTAAAAAGTTATGCCATTTTGAAATTTTGGGAATAGAATCCTCAGTAAACTTCTGTCATGAGAAAATCGACCTAACATAAAACGAAATTTTGTTTCGGTATAATTTTTGACTGGTTCGATCTTTTTCAAAATTTTTTTTATAACCGGAAGGATTTGATCACGGCTTTCTATTACTGACCTCCAAATTGCAGTAGATCTATTTCTCCAAAAGTTATACCAGTTAAAGAGAATCTTCATTTTTCCATGCATTGGATAAAAGGACCCATAAGTCCCGAAGCAGGACTATGAGCTAAAACTGAAAGTCACGTGTCTTTCTTTGAGCGGCAAATGAAGCGGTAATAACCTATGTAATAAAACCGTGGATCAGTACGACGGATAACGGTAATTTTAAGGTTTTTTTTTAAATAATTAACGGTAAATTAGAGGAATTTCACGGCATAAACGAAGAGACCTACTTCCTTTACGAGGCATTTTCTAAAGTGAGTAACTCTTTAAGACGCCCAGTAATTGTCAAAAAAACTGTGCGTGCACAAAAAATACTATTGTATTATTTGTCGAAGAAAAAGTGCGTACAGAATAAATCGCACACTATTACTCGAAATGTTGTTAGTTCTGGATCTCATAGTTAACAAGTATATTCTATGTTATTTTTTGAATCGCAAATGAAGCAGCAATTATACATGTGATTGGATAGTTATTCTGTACGACGGGTAACGATAATTAATCGACAGCGGTAGCTCGCAAATTTGACGTTGAAAAACAGGATTGTCTCATTTTTCCCCGGATCCCATCAGCCCCAAAGGTTCGCCCATGGTATTTTTTTGAACGGTAAATTAAACGGCAATTATTCATGTACTTAACTTAAAACTCTCCACGACGGGTATAGGTAATTAAGGGGGTGGCCCGCAAACTTGACGTTGGAAAACAGAATTGTCTCATTTTGCTCCAGATCCCATCA
Organism: Galeopsomyia nigrocyanea; assembly: GCA_035047105.1. NCBI lineage: Eukaryota > Metazoa > Arthropoda > Insecta > Hymenoptera > Eulophidae > Galeopsomyia > Galeopsomyia nigrocyanea. The sequence continues at coordinate 8,818 of JAWWMK010030706.1, forward strand.
TACCCCAGGTTCGCCCATGATATTTTTTTGAACGACAAATCAAGCGGCAATTGTCCACGTGATCAAATAAAAAATTTGTACGACGGGTAGTAGTTTTTGAGGAGGTGGCCCGCTAACTTGATATGCAAGTTAGTGGGCCCCCCGGTTAAAAAAAAAATTAACGGCAAATTCCGGAAATTCTACGGCAAAAAAACGGCAAATTTTCCGCCGATTAAAATTAATTTTCCGATATATGGGCCCGCTAAATTGATGTACGTATGAATACAATATTCAAGTTGAAATAAAAATAGGCAAAAGTATGGAAAAAAACGTTTTTATACCAAAAATAACATTGAATACTGGGGAAAAATTCTACATTACCATTTATTCTATCCCGAAATCAGCTTTCTATTCTATTAGCATTTTGTATGACAATTAATAAAACACAATGATAATGTTCTTATTCAGTAGGATTATATATTGATAAACCATTGTTTTGATACGATCAGTTATTTGTTGCATTTAAGAAAAGAAAGATATGTAAGAAACTACACAAAATTTATTCAATCTGCAGAATAATTGAATTCTCTAATGATGAAACAATTGATTGTAAAAGTCCACCGAACAACATAAAAGACAGAATTCAAATTATTGAAAAATATGAACAGGAAATCGACGATGATAGTGAGGGCAATTTAATCATTTTAGCTTTAATCGTCGTTTATTAAATAGAAATGAATACGTCTATGATCAACGAAATGAAGACATGAATTGAGTCACAAATCTATCAAATGAGTGCTTCAGCGGAAAGTTTTCAACTTTAGCGTGGAAAGACGATCGTGTACGCGTCGATACAGCGTCGATGATTGAGGTCATTAAGGGGAATTGGGAGTCAGTTACAGGACTCTACTTTGAATATTTGGTTTTAGGGGTCGTTCAATTCTGACATAAGTCAGATAAGGGTGGGTTGGGGTCAAAAAATTCTTACGATTTCTTATGGCTACAAGGTAGGGAGTTTAATAAGTTTCTGACATAATATTAAAAAAAATTTTTTTTTGAACTTTCGAACGAGTTTTCGAAAGCGAGCATAAATACAAGCGAGCGATGCGTCACCGTTCCCCATAAAACCGATAAGCCTGGCGTCGCGGAAGGACTTTAGACAAAACCATTTGGCGATCACGCTATATTCTCGTGCATGAAACTACGGCTCAGAGCAGTCAGTGCACAGTTTGAGTCCGAGGTGGACTGCTAAAATATCTACGATTAATTTCGATATTTTATATCAGCGTTTTTATAAGACGTATAACAAAGCTCATTGTGATGTTGCTGCTCATATCAATCTACAAATAGTGAGAGAAGAGGTGAAAATTGAAAGAGCTGTATAAAAATAACACTGAGCGAGCAGAAGTTATCGAACAATGAATTAAATAATTTGAAAATCTAAGTGCAAACAAGTGTATCACTCATTATTTTAAAGTGAGTTTTTTTATTTAGTTAAATAATAAGAATAGTTACAAAAAAGTAAATGGAATGCGTCAGTTTATAATCAAAATGAAACAAAACGTTTTATTTGCAGCCTTCAGTATCTACAAAATGTGAACAAAAACCAACAACCAAGGAATCAGTTAATGAAAAAGTAAGTATACATGCAAAACGTGTTCCAAATAGAGATGATACTTGTCATTTGTATGAAATAATATTAGTTCAAGCATCTGTGAAACACAGATTTAAAAAAATATTATTCAATATAGAAATCAGTCGTAACTGTACAATGTGAACAAAAAAAAAAGCTAAATATTGAAATATCTTTGGAAGAAAAGAATGAAATTCCCCGGTAGAGGATGTACTGAAAAGAAAAGTAGATACTCCAGCTCAAGATAAACATAACAAGCGAAAATACACGCGTTAGAAAAACTCTTGAATGCTCAGTTAGAATTAAGAAATACTGGACTAAAGACTGATCAATGTGACAACAAAATAAAAGAAATAAGAGAGGAGTTGAAAAAAGAGAAACGGATTTTAAATAAACAAATAAGTAATCGTAAAAGTCAGCAGAAATTTAGAATAAAAGAGCGAAAAAAAAGATAGAAGAAAAAGGAATAATTGTGTCTGGCAGTAAAAAGCCTCGATTAGAAAACAAGCAGCCGAGTCTTCTTGAAGCTATTACATCAATAGCAATTTTCAGTAGCGCAGCACATGGCCGACGAAAAACTGAAGAAATTAAGAGCTGCAAAACTCTTGATGAACTGCACGATGCTGTGACTACAATAGGATACAAAATTTCGAAAAGTGCCGTGTATTTAAGAATGATTCCAAGAGATTTTTTATCGAATGAAGGTAAAAGACATACAAAAACTGTTCCTGTAAAATTGTGCAAAGCGCAGAACGACATTCATAAGTCTCACTCAGATAGTCGTTTCTGTGCAGCTTCCATTCGATACGTCGAAAGTTTGGCTTCTATATTAGCTCCTGACCAAGTAGGTTTTATCTCGCAAGATGACAAGGCTCGGGTACCAATCGGACTCACGGCAGTGCAGAAACGGTCGCGCTTACTAATGCATTTAGATTACATAATAAAACTACCAGACCACGATTGGGTTATTGCCGAAAAGCATAAACTAATACCGTCTGTTTATGCAGGCATTACAATCAAGCTGGATGGCCTTGGTGCTCCAGAAGCAGTTGGATATTCAGGATCAACGTATATAGTAATCAGAAGTGGCAAAAACTCATCGTCTACAGCTGCAACACATTCTATTGATTTTTTCAGACTTTTAGAGCTTGAAAATTTTAATTGCATTTTGAAATCCAATGATTAAGTTAAACCAGTGTTGATATTTTCAGTAGATGGAGGTCCTGATGAAAATCCTCGGTATCCCATACAATTGCATGTGAAATCAGCCATTTAAAAAAATATGATTTGGATGCTATTTTTATAGTAACTAATGCTCCGGGTCGCAGCGCATACAATCGCGTAGAACGTCGCATGGCACCCTTAAGTCACCAACTTTCTGGAGTAATTTTAAAACATGATCATTTCGGAAAACACTTGGATGGAAGAGGCCGAACTATTGATAAAGATTTGGAACTTGCAAATTTTGAAAAAGCAGGCGAAACTCTTGCCACTCTCTGGAATGAATTAGAAATTGATGGTTATGCCGTATTCGCAGAATATGTAAAACCTCAAACATTAAGTAATGAATCTGAAGATTTTGCCAGTCAGTGGTATGCAGTGCATGTGCGAGAGTCTCAATACTTTTTACAAGTAATAATTTCATATAATCAAAATGATAATAATTTTTATTGAAACATTTTTTCACAAAGTAATATTTTTTTCAGATCGTTAAATGCAATAATGAAAAATGCTGTGGTAAGCTTAGGAGTAATCTCCATTCTATTTTGCCTGCTGGATTTTTTCCACCTCCATGTGCTATTTCTTATGAAGATGTCCATTTAAATGTACCAAAAGTAAACACAGCCCAAGCAAAAGAAAATTCCAAGTTTCTGCCACTCTTCCAGAGACTAGCATTGAGTGATTTATTTGCTTGTAAAGATTTTATTGAAATTTTTTATGATTTCTTTTTGCCCAAGCATACAGTCACAAATAAAAGATCGATGTTGCAAGACTTGTGGATTACATTTTGCTTCCAAAAAATCAGCCACCTCACACATGCAATCTTTACAACATAGCTTGTCTTGGCAAAAGAAAAAAATGAAGCTTCAGTCGATAGCAGCTAAAAGAAGTGGAGAAGTACTATGTGTAGTTGAAGAAAAAATAACTGGCGAAAGTAGTGCAGAATCGATCGACGCAGATGATCTAAGACAAGATTATGATAATGTTGATTCTAAAAAATGATTTCAATTCTAAGCCATTAGAAGAATCAAGTATGCCTGTAGTTGAAAATGTAGCAAAGTGTCAGATTAGTTTTTTTGTTGAAGAAAGAATGCAACCACTGAAAACATAAATATAAAAATACTAAAATAAGTTCTTTTCTCACGTTTAAGAAATAATATTTTATAAAATTGAAGTTATACTCAAAGTTGCCATGTAGCAAAAGTGATTCTCTAATTAAAAGTTGATTTTGAATTATATTGAATAAATTTTATGAAAATACAGTCACTGTGATTGAGACAAAATGAAAAACAAATAAATATAAGTGCCAACTATTATTTTTTCCGTAAATATTATGTCAGAAATTGGGTCGGAGGTCTGCAAAATCTTACGATTGCTTATATAGGGAGGATGGGATGTCAAAAATCGGTGAATATTGGCTTATGTCAGAATTGAACGACCCCTTATTCAATTAATGTTGAACTTTCTGTAAATGTCTCTATCATCCATCATTCGAATTTGTTTAAGGAATGTTGGATGATACAGATATTTGCAAAAAGTTCAAAACTAAATAAATAAAATCGAATATTCAAAAGAGTCGGTAACTATGCATTCTATATGCATCACCTACTACCCCTTAAAAATGCTTGAGATGATTCTAACATTGACCCTGGAAAACCACATCGGTAGCGAGAGGACTCTAGTACTAGCATGGGTGATCATTAGAATAGATGCGGTGGAATTGAAGTTGAAGCAAGAGGTACAGCATTATAGTACGATTTCTTCTCTATTTGGTCTGTGTAATTTTCAACATTATACTCACATCAGAAGTTCTCTAAATTCAAAGCTAACATGAAACTCTACCTTAAATACTGGAAGCCCTGTGTTAATATTTGTCCTCAGATGGTAGAGCTGCTTCAGCGTTACAGATCGCTATTGCTGATGCATGAGATTTCCAACTCTAGCCTGAGAGGATAGTAGTTCTCACGGTCGACACAGCTTCGATGCTTGAGATGATTCCAATATTGAGGTTGGAAATCAACAACGTCAGCAAGAGAACTCTAACATGGGTGATCATTAGCATAGATGCGCTTGATCTAAAGTTGACGCAAGATTTTAATTGGAAATAGGCTGTGAGAGATCCACTACTGGCACGGAATACCCCTAATATCTTTCGCTAGAGATCTCCAACGTTAAGGCGGGAAATTCAGTGCTATCATGGCTATTTCTCTTTTGGTTGAGCTCCAACGTTGGAGCACAATCACAAGAGAAATCGCGTGTCAGTGATGGAACTTCCGCGTGAAGTTCATATTCATTAAATTAATGCCAAGGATCAACAATGATAGCGCTGAATTTCCCGCCTTAACGTTGAAGATCTCTAGCGAAAGAGATTGGGGGTATCCCGCGCCACTGCTCGATCCCTCACAGCCTACTCCAAATTGAAATCTCGCATCAACTTTAGATCAACCGAACCTATGCTAGTGATCACCCATGATAGAGTTCTCTTGCTGACG
>JAWWMK010030717.1:0-14140 GCA_035047105.1 Galeopsomyia nigrocyanea
TATATACATATATATATATATATATATATATCTGTGTAAATTACGTTACTGGATAACCAGTTTTGCTCATGATGAGATTGATGCTTGCTTCTCATACTCAAAAGATTTTATATCACTAAATCTATTAAGAATTGAAACTAGAGTTGAAAATTCATTGAATGTGATACCTTGCAAAGAGGGCAAAAAGTTGTTGCTTGGTGAATTCCTATTTCTAGAACAAATAGTTTAAAGTTAAAAGTACTCTTGCGTAGTCTGTTTTTCTTGCTGGGTCAAGTGCATTGACATTGCTATCTTTGCTCAAGTGCCTAATTTTGACAAGATTTTGCTTTTGTAACTTGGGAAGTTATGTTCGATGAAATAATTTGTCTAAAGTCAGCTTGCATTATAAGAGTCACAAATTTTGTTCGATGGGATTTTTTTTATTTGAAAGAGGAGTTGCATTGTTCGAGGAAATTAATTGTGACTTAGATTATTTTTATTTATACTTGGAAATTGAGAATAATTAGAGATTATAACTGACTATATTTGAACCTTGCAACTTTTTCACTATTCAGCTTATAGATTTGACAAAGATAGATGGAGTTATATAACCTGCGTTTTCTCCTGTATGTTTCAGAGAGTGAATTCTTGGAGAGATGAGAGAGAGTCTGGACTTTGATGCCACCGCGTTTTTTCTCGGTTTGATTTTGATTGATTTATTTCGATTTAGCCCAGCAGCTGCGCGGTCAATTGTTTTAGCTTTATTAGATTCGATTAAGCCTAGATAAGATAATTAGCTTTTTCACGATTGTTTTTTTTATACAGTACCAATTGTTACTTATATGATAATATACTCTAATTTTACCAGATCTTTATTCTCTTCATTGTGTTTACCTCTAAAAAGTCACATACCTCATCCCAAATAAATATAAATGGTATATGCACTGGTTTATATAATACCCCGCCAAAGGACGACGAATCACCAGTTGCAATATACACATATACTATATGCACATCCTTTATAAAAAAATGAAATGATATTATTATTATGACCTATTACCTTTCCTTAAAAATCCGCGTGTGTATAAGTTATAAAACCAACATCGATTTTCACAATTTTTTAATATGCCAATTTTTTTTAAATCGCATTCCTTCAATTATATGCTCCCGGACTTTTTAAGCTACAACAAATACGTTTATGCAACGTTGCAAATACGTACCTTTTCGTCGCTCAAATACGTCTCATCCACGTCGTGAATACGTAGTTTTTCGTCGCTTTCCCGGGCGGCTCGGAAACGAAAACATAGACACGATATACGTCTCAGAGACGTATTCGCGACGAAAAAATTTACGTCTCTACGTTTCCAAAAATACGTATCAGGTACGTTGCCGATTCGTGACGTGTTATGTGGGTTTGGCTGAGCAGGTGGGTCAGCCGATGTAGGCAGCGAGTTTTTCTAGGGTGGGTTATGTCAAAAGAAGCCTTTGGACTATCTCAGAATTTTTTTTAAAACTATATATATGTATATATTTTTTTTTAAAGGGTCGAAAAAACGCCTACTTTGGCCTATTTTTGAAAATTCATAGCTTCGCTAGTTTTTAATCTTTTTCGTCTATTCTCGAACTTTTGAGATAAATATTGACAATAAACAAAAAAGATCATTAACAAGTCGCCCCGTTGAGTTAACAAAGCGTTTATGGGGTTAATTTTATGGTCATATTTGAGGCGTTAGGTACAAAAACAACCTAACTCGAAAAATTGTGTTTTGAGATAAATCAATTCAAAGATTTCAAATTGTTATGCAACTAAGAAAATATCAATTTTAATATAAATCCTTTTATGCCCATAAAGTATCAACACTTAGGAATAGAATCCTATTCTGAAAATCAATTGTTTTCTCCAACAAATTATTTAAATAATGGAAAATAAACAAAAGAAGTTAGGCTGTTCTTCCATAGAACGGTTTTTGAGGGTACGTTTTTCATTAGTTTCACCTCTTAAACATTGTTTAATCGCTTTTACTCATATGCTTGCCTATTTGAACAACGTGATGTTATTAAAAACTCAAAAATTATTGATAAATTATACATTTTACAATTGTTTATAGTGAATTATTTAAACAAAATGTCAAAAATTTATTTTGAAAAAAAAATTGTGCCATTCGATTCTATAGAAAAAATTAAGAAGAAAACCTCTTTAGGACTTTTCCATCAAACTCTATTTTACTAGTGTAAAATCTTTATAAATATTTCCGAGCGAAAGCGGAAAGTCGCAGTGCATACGGGAGAGGGCAGCGGTAGCGCGGCGCTCGTTGAGTAGAATGAGATTTATGTTAACAATAGTTATTTTTATGTTACTTTTACGTTATATATCAACTAAGTAGGGGTCGGGGATTCTGGAAAATCGATTTATTGAAAAACAACCTAACCCGGGTTAGGTTGTTTTTGTACCTAACGCCTCATTTGAAGTCTTATAACTTTGTCAATATTCAATATTTTTTAACACGGTTGCCGGCGTTTTCTTTGTATTTTAAAAAACTTTAATTTAATTCTTCGCCTGTCTAATTTGATGCATTAGGACCGAAGACATGCCGCTTCAATGATGGTGGTTTTTTCAAAATTTGAAATTTTCAATATCGATTAAAAAAAATGTTTTTCTTCTTCTTTCTATTATTATGTGTTTTTTAGTTGTTCACACCGAGTAGAAACCTGCCGTAAATTTTCGCTTTGTTTATTTTTGTTTCCTTTGAATAATTGGAGTTTGAAATTCTTTGAAGCGGCATATCTCCGGTCTTAATGTAAAAAATTAAACGCGCGGGCTAATCAAATTAAAGCTTTTGAAAAGACAAACGAAACATCGTCAACTCCGTTGAAAAATATTAAAATGCAGGAAATCTACAGCGTATCAAAATATCCTTGGAAAATACGTAAAGACTGCGACACTCAATAGAGGAAAAAAGTCGAAATATTAATTTTTTGATATAAAATGGAATTCTATGTTGACAAATGACATGTAAATGTTGTATACTAGTGAATATTATGTTAAATATTATGAGTTAATGCTGCACTGATAAGGTTCCAGGTTTAATTCCCGTCCAAGTCAGTTTTTTTATATTTTATTTTATTTAAATGGTAGTGAATATTCTTGTGAATCGAATTTTTTAATAAACAAAAGTTATTATCGAATACTTTTTATTTTTCGAAATAGTCGATTATTTACGTACATAATTTGTACAAATTTTGCGCAGAATTCGTATAAACTATGTACAAAACTTGTACAAAATTCGTACGAATTATTTCGAGAAAAACTTGTACGAATTTTGCACGAATTGCGTACAAGATTTGTACAAGTTTTGTGCGAGATTCGTAAACTTTCTTGTACAAATCTGTACAAATTTTGTGCAAAATTTGTACCTTTATTTTCAGTAGTGTTGTTATGCCGTGTATGATTTTTACGAAAACGACTTATGTCATTATGCATCCTGACTTTTGGAGGACTTTGACTAAGTTTGAATTTTCTGCATATGATATCTGTAAAAAGGGGTACTCAAACATTGAGAATACGATGTTAATTCAATTTTCTGAAAAAATTGACCTAAGCGGTTATACCTTGTAGCTACAGATATGATTCCGGTACAAAATATGTTGAATTATTAAGATCTAACAATAAGTGAAAGTTGAAATGTTTATTTTATAAAATATAACGTTTCTGGTATATATTATGTGCACTTTTCTAAATAATCTATAAATTTATATAATGTCTACAATGTTTCACCACTAGATATGATAATTTTTGGTGGGTAGTTTTGGCGAAAAGGCAAAAAATTTCTAATAAAGCCAATTATCACCATTTAAATCTTTCTGCTACATTTTCTTTACTTTATTTTACTTTACTAGATGGTGGTGGGTCTCTGACTGAGACACCGATAAGCCAATACACATGCGTGAGCTCGAGCGCATGCGCCAGCACTCCGAAGTCACAAGCACACCCACACACATTCAAACGCTCAGCCAGCCAATCACTGAACACCAGCGCTAGAGTATCAAGTGGGAAATGGCGGCAAGAGAATCGACAGAGGAGGGAGAACCGAGTCATGCTGACGAACGAGAGAGCAGTTGTTCGTCACTGCAATTCCAGGCGCTAGCCTGAGCAGAAGGCTCTCTCTCTAGACTCGGCTCGCAACTGGTCAGAGAGGAGTCAGTCAGCAACAATCCGTCCGTCCGACAACCAGCAATTTCTCGATCTCTTGAGGCATTCGGCTTCCGATTTCGAGAAATAATTTCTTGAGCAGGACAAAACTCTCGGCACGGAGTTTCTCGATCAAGGAATTATTGACGTGAAAAGGATTGTCGGCAGTTCTTCTCGACGAGTGAAAATTCTAAGCAAAAGGAGAATTTTCAACGCTGCTGCTGTAGAGACATCACGCGTCTTTTTGGTCGCCATTTTGCCCCTGAAATTTCTTTCTTGCTCACCGTCTTTTTTTCTTCTGCATCATGTGCGCGATATTCTGCGAGCTGAGCCACGCTGTTCAAGTAGATGCCAAAGTTTCTGAATTGAGGTGAGTGCATATTTTTTTGGGTTGTTGGAGATGTCGTAGGTGAATAGCCAAGTCAGGAATTTAGCTAATATCCTAGGAAAGTAGACAGTTGCATTACGAAATGTTGAATTGTCTATTCTCCTAGGATATTAGCCAAACGCCGGATAATAGAAAGATCATCGGCGAACGACCAAACACTTGTCTATTCGCCTGGGCGTTTAGCTAATATTCTAGGAGAATAGGCAATCAAACTATTGGATGCCGAGCATGTCTTTTCTCCTATGCATCGAACCAGAAAACGGATTGAAGACAATTCATATCGATCATTTGATCATTTGTTTAATAGTGACATTAAACAACAATAATCATAATAGCTTTAATGAACATTGATACATTTTTTCAATATTCAATTGTGTTTGTTTTAATTCTCAAAAAAGATTTTGATTTATTACGTTAGTTAATATTTTATCTATTATTAATAAAATGTTTATATTTGCATTCGAGTTGTGGTATTACTGCTCAATAACTTTAATCGCTAATCTTTTGTGGTGGATAAATACATTATGATTTGCAATTGACTTAAAAACATTCAATAGTTCGAGGCCTATTCTCCTAGAATATTAGGTAAATGCCCAGGCGAATAGACAAGGGCTTGGTCGTTCGCCGATGATCTTTCTATTATCCGGCATTTGGTTAATATCCTAGGAGAATAGACAATTCAACGTTTCGTGAGGCAACTGTCTATTTTCCTAGGATATTAGCTAAATTCTTGACTTGGCTATTCACCTACGAGAGAGACATAATTGTGCCCCCGGAGATAGAGTTTTGGTCGACTAGTTGACCGAAAATTGAGACGAAATTTTTTATACTTATAGTTTATAACAGCTCATCCCTTCACGCAATCACGATTTTGGCAAGTTAAGGTAGTTAATGTAGTTCCCGATTTACCGATAGATGGCGTAGCACTGTCTGCAATCGGAATGTAACGCGTAGTATATAAGTATCATCAGAATGGAGAATAAAGTCACTTCCTACAGAGTCTCCGGACCCTGAGCAATCTGACACGGTGCCAACCCGCGGCTGATCCCAACGGTGACCACTAGTCTAGTTGCTCTCCCCCCACTCTCCCCGACTCTGTCCTCCTACCAGTTGAGCATTCCCCCTACGTTCCGCACGAGAGTATATCACGGACGGGGACTTCAACTAAATAACAGACCATTTTCTATCACACCTGTAACCGTACACGCGCTTACGAGAGAGTATTCCTAGTTAGGCGGCATGGCGTTCATTCTAGCGACTATGAAATCTCGCAAGTCGCAACCCGATGAATGAACTGAGTGTCTTCCCCGCGCCCGATACTCAAATACCCCAGGTTCTTTCACTAACCACATCGAGTTCCGAACCCCTCATTTCGCTTTTACAAAGTGTAATGTTACATCTGGCGCCCAAAAAGGGACTCGATATTGCAAAAAACTTGTGAATTTGAACAAATTTCTGGCTTATTGGGTTGGGTGGAAAATTAACTGTTTTATTGACTTTGCATATTTCGATTTGTTATACATATGATTTTCTCTCGCGCTGATGAAGTAATTTTCTTTACTACGAGAATGTTTCGTGATTAAATTGATTTTCCGATGTCAAAGATTAGCACAGCTGAGTTTATTAAACGCGCATTGTCACAGAATAAAATTAATGAAAATTTTGTAGACGCAGTAGAAAAGAAAATATTAAAATTCGCGAATTGGAACTGAAATTAATGGTCGCAAAAAATGAATGCAGGGAAAATACCAGTAATCGATCCGTTATGCCATCGTATTATGTTATTACGTAATTCCTTACAAAGAGTATTCAAATTTTTAAATGCTAAAATTGATCGTGTTGAAGAACAGTTGTCAGTAAAAATGACCGAGAGAAGAAACTCAGTTGAATTTTAAAGTGAAAAATTAACTTCGAGATCGTGGATTACCAACAAATAATAATTTTACGCGGCATAAATTTGTACCAATTCAAAATTAAGTTTTCAATATGGCTCGTAAATCAATGAATTTGTCTAAAGAGTTACGCTCTATGTCGGTCGAAGAAAACGGAGATGACTCTAACAATAAACAAAGAGAATTAATAACGGCTATGACAATCGAACTGACCGATTGTCATAGCCGTTATTAATTCTGTTTGTTTATTGTTAGAGTCATCTCCGTTTTCTTTGTGCGAAACCCAAGAAAGATTAGATAGAAAAGTAGATAAAATCATAGAGCTTCTGGAGTCAGATCCTAACAAAGTCAAGTTACTGAAAAATCAAATGCAAATATTACCTTGTAAAGAAGAAGTTAACGATTTATTCACGAAATCTGAAAATTTGACGGAACAATTAACGGGATTGCAAGACACGGTAGACAAAACGAATCAATCGAATGATGAGTTAATTGTGACGCTAAGACGCGTGGTAGATTCGAATAAAAAATTATCACAAGAAGTACAGCAGTTGTCAGAGTTAAATATTGATGAATTGATTGCGAATGTTAAATACGATTTGCAAAAAAAAAATCGGTGAAAACTACCAAGAACAAAAGGCTCTGATCGAGAGTATAAAAGATACTCAGAACAGTAGCAATGCGAGCGCTTTTGACGCGAGTAAAATCATGTCCAAGTTGCAAATTCTATTTCACAATTCAAAGGCACTGAGATTGAAAAACCGGTTAAATTTTTAAACGATCTTGATAAATATTTAAATTTAAAAAAAATTCCCGCCGAAGAACGCATAAATTTTGTATCGCAAGCATTGATCGAAGGCGCGCAAGACTGGTGGTATATGTACGAAGCTAGCACGAACGATTATGATCAGTTTAAGCAAATATTGAAAGGAAGATTTTGGGATACGCAAACGCAACGTACAACACGTAGAAAAGTCGAATTTGGACAATACTACCCTGGCGGCAAATTGAGCAGAGTAGAATATGCGACTAAAATTTTTGGTTATGCGAAGGAACTTGAATTGTCTTATTCTGATATCGAAATCGCAGAAAAGGTTTCAGAATATTTTGAAAAAAATATAAGACACGCTTTCTCCGCACAGCAAACTAAAACGCAAAACACTTTGTTCCAAATTCTATCCGATTACGATGATGACGATAAAGGAGCGTTAGTGCGCAAACAAAATCAGCAGACTATAAACGAGTCAAAAACAAACGAGAACAAAGAAACTCAGCGTCAAAATTTAAAACAAAATCCTAATGCTCAGGAAAATCAAACTAACAAACCGTGGAAAAATAAAAATATAAATGCTACTCAACTCCAAGGCGTCAAAGCTCACAAACAGAACGAAATCAATGCGATCAAAATTGATTCAGAATAACCATCAACGAGTTCGGAAAACTAAATGTAGTTTTATTTCCAGACTCGGATCGTACGCAAATAAAAAAATAAGCGAAATGCAACTGGGTGTAAATATCCAAATAAAATTAAAATGTTGCCTGTAGAATTAGTAGCTACTTGTGATGACGATTCATGCTACAACATTAATTTCGACGCACAGATAAGTCGATGTCCGGCAATTACCATTATGCTTAACGGAATTACGGTGGACGCGTTAATTGACACAGGTAGCGAAGTAACTGCTATTTCTGAAAAATTCTACTATAAAAATATAGATATTTTTAAGTCATGTCCTACGTTCCCGTTACGCGGAAAATTTTTTTAAATTGCGACAGGCAACAAATCAACACCCATAAAAGTACAAGTTGTGATTTCCACTAAGATAAAAAACTTTACACAGAATCTCACGTATATCTTGGTATCAAATTCAATTAAAGATTGCGTATTAGGGTATAATTCCCAGCAAAAACTAAAAATGTTTATTAATACCGAATTGAGAAAGATCACATTTAAAATTAACGATATGGATGATTCAATGCCATTTGTTGATCAAGAGATAGATACAGATATGTATGCTTCATTGCATATAATAGAATATAATGAAGGCGATAATGACCATAATTCGTTATGCTCTAAGTTGGATCATAATGAAGGCGAAAATGACCTTAATTCATTGTATCCTAAAGCACGTAGCGGTGGCGATAGTAACCATAGACCATTACATGTGAATCAAGCTACTGCAGATTCTGTCAATCCTATATTCTTGAACTCAAATGAAGGAATTGAACAAAAAATAAATAAATCAACAAAGCTATCATCAGGGCAAATACCGAAACTCATCAAGTTAATTCCAAAACATAAACTAGAATCTCTCATCAAAACGAGATTAATTATCAAAAATGATAACAATGAGTCAAGAGTCGATAAAAACAAACCCACTCTTTTGAAAAATGATTTGGTACCAATGATTTATGGAGAAAAAGTGGTAAAGAAACTTATTGAGCCTCTGAGAATCACAAGAAAACACGTTAAATTTAAAAAGAACTTATTAGAGTATAAAGTTAGCAGAACGACAATGAGATTAGCGCATCTAAAAAATTATTTCATAGCCGTTTATGTACATAACTTGTAAATAAAATTTGTCAAACCTGCGTCTAGTTATAAGAATGTAAAATATTCAAATAAATGATTATAGCTAAGTAAAATGAAATCGTATTCATCAAATAAACTTGATTATTGAATTCCAGTTGGGGGGAAGAAAATAAAATGCTCTACTACATATTACTCTTTATTGTAATCATTTGGAATTATCACATTTTGCGTATTTTAGATTGTAAAAACTAAAAAAAGTGTACCATAGGTCTAAGTGGGGGTCTGTATGGAACACTGATTGTGAGTATCATTTGTAATTGGATAGAAAAATTGGTGAGTATATTTAATTATAGTTTTACATGATTACAAAGCTTCAAGTGGGGGACAAATATATTAAATAAAGAATGATCAGGATAGATTAAGTCTCGACAAAAATTGTAGCATGCCAAAATCATGACTGTCAGTGATTCTCTTTTCTTTTATCGAAAAAAAAATTCAAGTTTTCAACATTTAATTTTTTTTCCGAGGGGGGCATTGTAACAGCTCATACCTTCACGTAATCACGATTTTGACAAGTTAAGGTAGTTAATGTAGTTCCCAATTTACCGATAGATGGCGTAGCACTGCCCGCAATCAGAATGTAACGCGTAGTATATAAGTATCATGAGAATGGAGAATAAAGTCACTTCCTACAGAGTCTTTGGACCCAGAGCAACCTGACACGGTGTCAACCCGCGGCTGATCCCAAGGGTGACCACTAATCTAGTTGCTCTCCCCCCACTCTCCCCGACTCTGTCCTCCGACCAGTTGAGCATTCCCCCTACGTGCCGCACGAGAGTGCATCACGGACTGGGACTTCAACTAAATAACAGACCATCACACCTGTAACCGTACACGCGCTTACGAGAGAGTATTTCGAGTTAGGCGGCATGGCGTCCGTTCTAGCGACTATGAAATCTTGCAAGTCGCAACCCGATGAATGAACTGAGTAGCTTCATCGCGCCCAATACTCAAATACCCCAGGTTCTTTCACGAAGCACATCGAGTTCCGAATCCCTCATTTCACTTTTACAAAGTGCAATGTTACAAGTTACATAATTTTTCTGTTTAAAAGTGGTCAATCTTATGAATTAGTTCTTGATGAAAACTCTGACAGTACTGAAAAAATCCTAAATATTATTTTTCCATTTTGTCAGGTATAATTAAAAAAAATCGAATATTACTTTTATTCGGAAGCATTGAACTAATGGTAAATATTTGTAGTATAAGGGAGTACTTAAAACAGTAATTTATGATGGAAAAATCTCATTTAGTTTCTTAGATTTGTAAATGTCTGTGTGAGATGGCACTGAGTGGAAAACTTTGTGTGCGTGTAGGCAAAATCATTTCTTCTCATCTCATAATACTAACAATAAGTATTGTCGAGTCAATCTAAATTATTTCAATCAAATCCCAATACTAAGCTGAGTTCTGATTGTGAGTGTATTTTATAGTTGATGAGCTAGCTATCCATGTGTTAATCTTACAAGTACTTGGCACTTTCAGATTGATATTGGATATTCATGAATGGTCATTTTATGTTTGGAGGTACATTTGTATTCAAGTACAGTAAAAAAAGTCACTGAGGCTGTCTTCGACAAGCCAAAGTGGAAAAAATCTCATAGAGTAGAAATTTCTGACTACGAACAAAGTTTGGCTGTCTTGTTATTCTTTGCTCAATGGAGCAAAAAGATTGATATCCCTAGTAGTATAATTTTGACATTGAACAGGTTGTTTCTCATGCAATAAAGCATGAAGTAAATTCTAGAATATAAATTTTAAAAATACATAGTCTTGCTATTGTGTATGATAGAATAGTGAGTAGATAAAATTAGGGAGATGCAGGCCAAGTTAGCCTTGGAAATTGAAAAAGCTTTTCTGTAGGCATTTAGTTGAAATTGTCAGTTCTCAGAGTCTAGTGAATTCTAATATATGTGTAGATATTTATGTAGGCCGTGTCAAAGCATTTTAATCAGAAGCATAAATCATTAACTGCCTTATAGGGAGGAAAAAATACTGTAGGCTACTTTTTCGTATTTTTCTCTCTGTTTGATTTCAGAGTGCACACACGTAGATCTATTTTAGCTGTACATATGTCTGCGTCATATTTTTCAAGAGAAGTTGAGAGATGAATAAATCTAAATTGAACTGTTGAATTCTTTGTATTGATATCTTTTTTTTGAGCTTACATAAAATTTTGTTACTCAAATTTGTGTTATAACCTTCATTCATCCTAATACCTGAGACTAAATCCTGGGACTAAATTGAATATGTCTCACGAGTCTTTGGATTTTTCTCCTCCAGAGGAAAATATCGAATGTAAATTAAATTATAAAATCTTTCCCAATCAAATATCTTGACCTAAGTCAATATAATTTTTTCATTAACATAGCATTCCCGGTACACTCTATATTATACATATTCATGACGTAAATAATAAACGTTGCGGCTCGCGAAAAACAAACCCATGTGGGATCCCATGAAGGAAAAGTGTCGAATCTCTCACATGGGATCTCATATGGTTTCCCATACGGGCCCTTCAGTCGGGGTTAATAGTTATTTGCAAAATCAGCCATTACGAAAACAGAAAAATATTAAAATGATGCAATCCAAAATTACCATCTCGATAAAGTATTCTCTTTGAGAAGGCAAAAATATTAACGAGTAAATAGTTTCGAAATTTATTTTTAATAAAAATTATGTTGAATTCTTTACTCTATGATTTATCCCTTCTATTATATTTTATAATCTAATAACAAGAAACGAACATACTAATAATAGCTTAACTTACAAATGGAATGTTTCGTTGTATCTGGGCGACAGGGTATTATTTTTCGACTTTGTTGCTTGTTTTCTCTTCTTATCAGCTAAATTTGGTCCTATTAGATTCACTTCTACAAACGGCTTAAACATGCCACTAGCCAAGGGCCACTTCAAATTATTTGCAGATATAACTGTAATAAGAAAGAATGAATAATGAAATTGCAATACTTGTTCATGAATTTATAAAGTAAATAACGAACGGTGGAATTAACGAGGCAAAAGATATTTCATGATATCACTATGGTGGTTGTTCATATTTTTTAGTAAGGAGGCGTAAATACATAGGTCTAAATAGACCGGCTTGAATTTTCTTTTTAAATCTTCAAAACTCTGCGCAAATAGAGATTGAGATCATAGGATAAATTGAACACGTCCCTCAAAGTACCTCAAGTTTTCCACTGGTTCTATATAAGGACGACAGGAATTTTAGATTCTTTTTTCCAGGAACATATATTTCTACGCATTAAACCAAAGTTATAAATCGGAAATTACAGTACAAAAGATAGCTAACTGGTTTGTAACATTCACAATCAGACAGTTTTTTCAAAAATGTATACAGAAAATCGCTGCGCGACCTCCTAATCTGACTCCAGATTCGAATTCAGCAGAATAGACTTGTTTTGTAAATTGATCAGACCACTTTTTTTATTTTGTGGGCCTGTGTTATTGGAATTATGATTTTATGTATCTTCAATATTATTTTAGTTATTTTCATTCACGTAGGTTTTATAACTGTTAATATTATTCATTTTTTTAACTAATACTTTCCAAAAAAACACAAAATACAATGATATTTTTAAAGATGTGCACAGCTGATCTACCAAGCTACTAATCTGCGACACTGTAGCTATAGCCATTTATACTAATAAAGGGACGGTCAACCCTCCGGGTCATCGATTTTGACCAAACTTGGTCAGTGGCTTTCTTTTGTATAGAAATGAAAGTCCCTTGAAGGATTCTATCCATTGGGCCTTTGTTCGAGAGATATCGGGACTTATATCTGAAATATTAAAAATTAGAATCTCTCTTCAAATCGAAATAACTCTTGAAATACTGAGTATACCGTAATTTTAGGGTTACCGATAGAAAGCTGAGATCAAATCCTTCTATTTAAAAAAAACATTTGTTAAAAAATTCCAACCCGTTCTTAAAGTGTCTCAATTTCAATTTTTCATTCAAAATTCTTAATAAAATTTACATAACCCGAATAGTACTAGATTACTATGAAAATTTTTATCACGACATAACTAACGAACGGATTGGAGTTTATTAAAAATTTTTTTTTTAAATAGAAGGGTTTGATCTCAGCTTTCTAGTGATAACCACAAAATTACGGTAGACTCAATATTTCAAGAGTTATTTCGATTTGAAGAGAGGAGCTAATTTGCAATATTTCACATATAAGTCCTGAAAACTCCCAAACAAAGGCCCGTTAGATAGAATCCTTCCAGGGACTTTCATTTCTATACAATAGAAAGCTACTGACTAAGTTTGGTCAAAATCGATGACCCGGAGCGTTGACCGTTTCCTTGTAAGCTACAACACTCAAGCTATAATATAAGCGGCGTGGGAGAGATAGAGAGAGACAGAGAGAGAGAGAGAGAGAGAGAGAGAGAAAGAGAGAGAGAGAGAGAGAGCGAGCGAGCGAGAAGTGATAAAATTGGACCCTCTGACTCACCCCGTACGTACGTACGATAGCTCGCTCAAAAAGCAGTTTATCCTCAGTAAAAACGTTGCACTTAACTACGTCTTTTGGTGAAAGCTCTATAAGAGGTTTCAGAGAGTCATAAATTTTGTTTATAGCTTGGCATTTGCCAATTCGTTATATGCATAAATTTGATTAAATATCTGGTCTAATGATGAATTTCAAGGGACATAGAAAAGTCGAAAAGTCGAGAGGAAAATGTAAAACAGGAAGCAGATTAGATATCGAAGATCGCGATAGCGACCTGTGGCTGTATGCTGTAGGCACGAATAGCGCGACCTTTATAACAGTCGTTTCGCTAACCTGCGTGTTCCAATTTCTTATATTAACATGTCCAGAGTCAACTTATATGTTATCATGGTATACTTTATAGAATTTTAACATAATTTTGGGATTGAAACGAAAATATACATGGGATTCTGTCATTTTTTAATACTTTTGTGCCTTTGAAATTTCGATACGTCAAAATTAGATTCATTTTTTTTCAGTGTCGTCAGCCAACTTTTCTTTTGTTTTTCGTCAGACGTTTTTCTTCCGACGCTTTTTTTTCGTTTTGTTTACAAACTCTTTTTCCGCTTCTTTTACATAATAT
>JAWWMK010030728.1:0-14139 GCA_035047105.1 Galeopsomyia nigrocyanea
GAGAGAGAGAGAGAGAGAGACCAGCGCTGGAGATGGAATTCATCGCTGCAGATGGAGTCCAGCGATGGAGATGGATTCCAGCGATGGAAATAGAATTCATCGATGGTAATGCAAACCAGCTATGGAAATGAAATCTAGCGATCGAAATGGAATCCAGCGATGGAAATGGAATTCAGCGACAGAAATAAATGGATATACATAGAATTCAGCGAAGAAAATAAAATCTAGCGATGGAAATTGAATCCAACGATGGAAATTATAACCAGCGATGGAAATGAACTCCAACAATGGAAATGAAATCCAGCGATAGAAATGGAATCCAGTAATGGATAGAGAAATGGATATAGAATTTAGCGATGGAAATGAAATTCAGCGATGGGAATGGAATCCAGCGTAGGAAATGGATTCCAGCGATGGAAATAGAATTCATCGATGGTAATGAAATCCAGCGATGGAAGTGGACTCCAGCGATGGTAATGCAATCCAGCTGTGCAAATGAAATCCAGCGATCGAAATGGAATCTAACGGTGGAAATGGAATTCAACGACGGAAATAAAATCCAGCGATGGCAATAGAATCCAGCGATGGCAATAAAATCCAGCGATGGAAATGGAATCCAGCGATGAAGAGAGAAATGGATATCGAATTCAGCGATGGAAATAAAATCCAGCGATGGAAGTGAAATCCAACGATGGAAATGAAATCCAGCGATAGAAATGAAATCCGACAATGGAAATGAAATTCAACGATGGAACTAAAATCCAGCGATAGGAATGGAATCCAGCGATAGAAATTGAATCCAGTGATGGAGAGAGAAATGGATATAGAATTCAGCGATGGAAATAAAATCCAGCGATGGAAGTGAAATCCATCGTAGGAAATGGAATCCAGCGATGGCGAGAGAAATAGAAACAGAATCTAGCGATGGAGAGAAAGTCTAGCGATGAAAATGGAATCCAGCGATGGAAATGAAATCCAGCGATGGAAATGGATCCAGCAATAGAGAGAGAAATCGAAATAGAATGCAGCGATAGGGAGAAAGCCTAGGATGGAAATGGAATCCAGCGATGGAAATGAAATCCAGCGATGGAAATGGATCCAGCAATAGAGAGAGAAATCAAAATAGAATGCTACCATAGGGAGAAAGTCTAGCGATGGAAAAAGAAAGTCCAATGATGGGAAGGGTATCCAGCGCTGGATCTGGAGGTCCTGCGCTGGAGATGAAGTCTGTGGTTTAATCTAATGATCCAGCGCTAGAGGTGGAGTCTATGGTTCAATAATAATGATGCAGAGCTAGAAATGAAGGTCCAGCGCTGGAGATTGAGTTTATGACTTAATTTAATTATCCAGCATTGGAGCTGGAATTCCAGCGCTTTAGATGGTGTCTATGGTTTCATTACAATGATCCAGCGCTGGAGATGGAGTCTATGGTTTAATTATAATGATGCAGCGCTGGAGATGGAATCTGTGGTTCAATCGAAAGATCCAGCGTTGGAGCTGGAATTCCAGCATTGGAGATAGAGGCTACGGTTTAATTTAATGACCAAGCATTGGAGCTGGAATTCCAGCATTGGAGATAGAGGCTACGATTTAATTTAATGATCCAGCGATGGAGCTGGTATTCTTACGCTGGAGCTGGAATTTCTGCGCTGGAGTTGGAGTTCCATCGCTGGAGCTGGAATTTTAGCGCTGGAGGCTAACTGTGAACGCACTCTCTCTCTCTCACACACACACACACACACACACACACACACACAAATCCGCCGGACAGGCACTATAAAAAAACGACTTTGTCGTCTTCCTATGATTTCTAATGAAAAATATTGAAAAATTGTTCAATGATGCCACGCAGGATGTTTAGCTCTTTCAAAAAAACTAAGATTGAAACATGAAATATCAAAATGAAAAAAACTAGCGAAAAAACGAAAATTTTCAGCAAAAAAAAGCGAAAACAAAGCTTCTTCTTCAAGGAAGCAACATGGACGTTTCGATTGAAACAATAGATTAAAAACATTAATAATTCCTTGCTTCATAAATGTACATATATTCAGTTGCGCTAGCTTGGCACGAAAAGATAACGCACTTCTTACTGGATTTTTCGAATCATCCAAGCAGCAAACTCATTAACCTGAGCAGCTATCCTATTGTAGTATCGTCGCTCGATAACTTGGATATTTTGATCGATGGCTATGGTAGATCTACTTATGAGGAGACTAAAAGTAAATGCAGTTTACGATGATAGTTCAGTTATTCTAGGAAGGGCCTGAATCTTTATCACATCGAGCTGTCCCGAAAAATTGTGTTTCACGTTAAAATCTTAAAATCGATTGTCCGAGCCTACGTTCCCAAGATTTTGCTGTACGGGCATTTGAAGGCAACGGCTGCAAGGTAGCGAGGATGAGCTATGCAATGGACGAAACAAGCATTTTATAGCTTCACCAGACAAGCCTTCCAATGCTTCAACTCTTGTCTTGGTTCAAACTGACAGTAATAATTAAACTCGTTAATACCGTCTACGTCGACAAAGGAAATCCTGTCGACAATAATTACTGCTAGAAGATAGAATTAAGCGTCGAAGTTAGTGTACGCGAGATGCGGAAAATCGCCTGCATTGCATCTTTTAGCAGTAATTCTTGTCGGAGGATGACGGAGAAAATGACCGCTTCGGGAGAAACGATTATACATAAATAATTTACACTTTCCATGAAATATAGCAGTCATCCACCCTTCTTTATGTCTTAATCCAGGGTGGATGACTCTCCATTTTGTTAAAAACTAAATATTGAGCAATATTAATCGATTCTATGCGTTTATGAGAGGGCCTCTCCGCTGCGTAATTTTTTTATCGTCAATACTCGTTCAATATTCACTTTTGGTAAATTATTGCAGTCATCTACCCTGAACAATAACTTTAAGAATAATGTGAAATTATGATATTTCATGTAAACTTAAAATTAATCGATTTATAATTGAATCTAGGAATTTATAGGTAAGGCTGCCCTCCGTCATCCTCTTGTCACTGCCAGTTTGAACCGAGACAAGAGTTGAAGCATACTGGAAGGCTTGTCTGGTGAAGCTATAAAATGCTCATTTCGCCAATTGTATAGCTCATCCTCGTTGAAGATTTCGTTGAGAAATCTCCGACGAGATCTCTGCTTACCTTGCAGCCGTTGCCTTCAAATGTCCGTAAAGCAAAATCTTGGGAACGTATGCTCGGACAATCGATTTTAAGATTCTAACGTGAAACACAATTTTTCGGGATAGCGCGATGTGATAAAGATTCAGGTCCTTCCTAGAATAAGTGTATTATCATCGTAAGCTGCGTTTACTTTTAGTCTCCTTATAAGTAGATCTACCATTGCCATCTATCAAAATATCCAAGTTATCGGGCATACTAGAATAGGATTACTGCGCGCTTCAATGAGTTGTTTGCTGCTTGGACGATTGGAAAAATCCAGTAAGAATAGTACATTGTGCAACGAGTGTGGATATATTGCCAATAGCGCACGAGGACGGCGTTTGCGAGCACGAGCGAAGCGAGTGCGTGCAAGCCGCCCGAGTAGCTATTGGCAATTCCTCACGAGTTGTTCATAATATTTTATATTACAAAATGCTCGAAAATGTGCCTAATAGTGCAAGGGTTGAGCGTGACGGCGAAGCGGGAGTTTAGACACGGCGTGCGATATTTTCATATCGGCACGCTGCAGATGCGTAAACGGGCCATCTCTGCCGCTTTGCGTCACGCCTAACCCTTGCGGTATAAGGCACTTATCAAGCATGCGTTATATAAATGCGTTATCTAACTAAATATACGTACATGCATGAAGCAAGGAATATTAATGTCCATGTTTTTTTTATCGTCAATAAAGTGAGAAATAGATATTTCACCTTTTTTTTTAGAAAAAATACATTTCCGAAATTGGTAGATCTACTTGTGCGATGTAAGATCTAGTACAATACATAAATTTTCGAGAAATCAGCATTTGAACCAAATGACATTTTTTGCCTATTTTCACTAAAATAAACCCATTTGATTATAATGGGAAAATCCCGAAAACGTAGTTCCTATAAACTTTTCTAATATTCACGAGCATTTTTCGACAGTATGTACCTTCAACAACAAGGGTAAAAACTCCGGAAGCTGTAGCGTTACAAATTTTTTTTTACCATTTTCTGAGGAAACTCAACTCATTAAAATATAGTTCTGATGAAATTTTCAAGTGAATTTGCTAAATTTTTCTAAAGTTATTGAAAATTTGCATTTCCCAATTTTTTACATTTTATGTAAAAAATAAGTTTGTTTAAAAATACCATAACTCGGAGTAAAAATAGTCAAATTCATCGTGTGTCAGCTCATTTTAAAGAGTAAAGCAAGAGCTTAAAAATGAGATATCATACGTTTGAAAACTTGCTTCCGGTCAAATATTACGACCGACTGTGTAATTTGAAAGTGGTAATTTTCGCGTGCCGAAAAAAGTTGTTCGCTTGAAAGAGCGATAACTCGGACGGAGTATCATCCAATTTATCGTGTGAGGGCTCGTTTTAAAGAGTAAATAGCTTGAAAAAGAGCTATCGAAAATTCGCTGCCGGTCGAAAACTATAGCTGCTTATATAATGCGCATGGAATCCACATAATTAAAAAAAATTTGCTTTCGGTCAAATGTTACGACCAATTGAAAAAAATTATTGTATTTTTAATATTTCTAATTTTTCGTTATTTCATCATTTTCAGCAATAAAAAATTATTTGTAATGTTCAAAATTTAAAGCTCTTAGAGAAAGCTAATGTAATTAGCAGCAAATCTGTTAGCTTGGTATTTTGCGTGTGACAGTGTCAAAATCACGTGCAAACTCCGACATCGATAAAAAATGAAAATCTGCGCTTTTGTGGTTTCTTATGATTTTTTCGAATTTCATAAGAAACGAAAAACGATAGCGTTAATTTGACTTCAGAACCGAATTCTATGGCTCAAAATACGTCGAAAACCATATTTTGCTTCTTTTACTTTGAATTACGACCCTTGTATAGCTCTGAAAACCCAAAATTTCATTAAACGTGTCAAAATTGTATAGTTTTGAGTTTTTATGCGTTCTTATATTTTAAAAATCTTTACAAGGACAGAAATTGCGAGTAGAAAAAAAAACATGGTTTTCGATGTATTTTGAGTCGTAGATTTCGATTCTGAAGTCAGATTAACGCTATAATTTTCCATTTTCTATAAAATTCCAAAAAACCATGAAAAATTGCGTTCTTTTTTCCATTATTTTTAGAGCTTCTATGCGCGAAAAAAGTTTCCGGTTCCGAAATGGACACCTGTTTTTTTAGGTTCTGTATGTAATATAGATTGAGAAAATCGAATCTCCAAGAGCGTGCGCCCCTTTTGAAAATTCGCCCCAACTTTCTCGAACTGTGGGATTTTTTTTGTAGATTTGCGCAATAACTCGCAAGGTCGACACAAGACGAAAATATTTTCATTTGTCTTTTTTAAATATTTCAAAAATTTGAAAATATTGTACGAGGTGGAGTTATCTTACAATTATTTCAGTGGTTTTCCGCTTACGTGCACTGCGTCAGAAAACTAAATTGCACGATAATTCAGTCTAATATGCAAACAATTGCTGTTTAATTGAGATGATTGTTAAATTCTATCCTCGTGGCATTTACTTTTCCTGCAATGCATAGATATATACAAATTATCAACAATTAAGATAAGTAGAGAAGGTATAAAAAGGTTTCGGTGAACCGTGGAAGGCATAAGTGCACTATTTGCATCTAATACCAACGGTGTCATTTTTCAAGGCTGAAATTTTTAATTGTGAGTACTTTCCTTGTATCTATCTACATGACGGAAGCTACGATG
Organism: Galeopsomyia nigrocyanea; assembly: GCA_035047105.1. Classification (NCBI taxonomy): domain Eukaryota; kingdom Metazoa; phylum Arthropoda; class Insecta; order Hymenoptera; family Eulophidae; genus Galeopsomyia; species Galeopsomyia nigrocyanea. The sequence continues at coordinate 5,861 of JAWWMK010030728.1, forward strand.
CGATTATATTTTTTTAACTGTACTTTTAAGGAACTTACTGTGACAAATAAAATGTTGAAAACCCGAGGATTGGCGAAGGCGACATTTATTGGTTTAATTTTGGCAGTCGTTAATTTCGAGCACGTTAATGCAATATGGGAGCCACTTTTCGAAATTGGCAAAGAAAGAATGACGGATGATTACGGATATAAAACCGCCAGAGTTATGCTTGAAAAGTCAACCTTTGAATTAAAAAAGACAAGTCCCGACTCTACATCGTTCCATCGTTTTACTTTCCCTGGTGACGGTCAAACAGCAATTAGTGCAGCATATATAGCTAGATGGGATGTCATGGATAAAGATGCGAAAATGAAATATAACAAAGATTATTTCATATCTGTCATCGGCGGTGGTACACGAAATGATTTCATCACTTGGCAAATTAAAGTACTTCCTAATCCTACGAATGAATCTTTTCGTTTTGAAACACAACTGGTTCATCGATAATTATTCTGTAATATCTGCAATATTTGCTTGATGCATTTCATTATAAAAATTACAACTACCTTTACAAAAATGACTGTGTATTTTCATTTGACTTGACTGCTTGTAAAAATGTCTTGAAAATTTTCATATTAGCGTCATCGTTTTCTAATATATTATATGACATTTACTTGAATTTGAAATTGGTCAAAAGTGTTAATTAAATAAATAAAATTTTCAAATGATTTCCAATTGACTATAACTTTTTTCTTTATTTATCTTACGTTTACAATCAATATATAAAACTTTGAAATTATTCATGTATGTTAACAAGTTTAATGTTTTCTCATTTTCCAGTACAATTTGTGACGTATCAATCCATACATATGTCATACATGAGATAGTGATATAAATCGAGATATGTTGACTTACAAGGTGGTCAAATTGACAAATTTCAAAACAGTGTAACTCTTGAATGCTTTGATCTTCTACGACTAATTTTTTGTCTATCGAAAGGATTTGATCCCAGATTTTGTTTTCTAATGTTACGAAAACTTCATAATGCTTAGATTCGCTTAATGCGTGGGAAAATTGAGTATTAGGATGAATTATGGACGCGACTTCTTGCATATTTCTATGTTTAAAAAGAGTTACTGGTAAAGTTGGCATACAAGTAAAGAAGCCAAAGTTACAAGCAAATCGGTTACCCATACATTTCTGAACTGGAATGAAAAGTAGTCTCTCGAGCTGCACAGCATAACGGGGTATACTTCGAAAATCGATTAATGAATGATATCAGTATGTCGGTTCGTGATCTCTTGTTATAATTAATGACAGCGATGATCCAATATCGAGTAACTTTTCGACAACTTTTTCGAATCCGTAAAAACATGCAACGTGCAGATAACTCAAGCCAATCCCATCGACCACGCAATCCTTTGGCTCGTCCAGACAACGAGCAGAATAAGACGTAGCTCACTTGTGGAACAACATAATCCAAACTGTTGTGTTTGAGGAGCCAATGAATGGGAGTGAAACTGTGGATATCGGCCGCGTGCAAATTAGCTTCGCGTCTCAACAAGCATTCGGCGATAATATCCGAATTACTATCGACTGCAACGTGTAGCGGTGTCCAGGTAGTTTCGATGCGCAAGTGGGGTATTTTTTTTCCTTTATAAATGATATCTGGTTCGGAATTTGTCAATAACTTTTTTACTAGATTCCTACTATGAGTGGTGCAAGCGATGTGTAGATACGACAAGTTGTCCTCGTCCACGAGGTTTGCCAATTCGTCGCAAACGCGAAGATACTCGAGAAACAAGTCGATTATGTTTCTTTCGCCCAGCCTGAATGCAAGATGTAATGAAGTTTGGCCTTTAGGATTTTGAGCATTTACATCGATTCCGAAGGAGTAGTCATACTAACGTCCGCGGCGATGATTTTTCACAGAAGTACTTTACTTATTCGCGTCGCTTACATATGACAGTAAATCCAACAATTTGGTTTTATTATCCGACATGCGGATTACTTTCCAATTTTCAATGCACGATAGAATATCGCGTACTTCTTGGATAATGTCTTTTGTCATACAAATATCAAGGGGCGTTCGACTGTGAACGTCTTCGATTTCAATTGTTTTTTCTGATTTTATCCTGTGCGACAGTAGTATCCTTTCGAGAGCGTCGATACTATTGAGAGCGGCAAAGTGGGCTACAGTATATCCTGGGCAAATAGACGATTCGATGGCAACTGCGTAGTTGATATTTGCAATTTGGATCAAAAGATTTTCAGCAACAGTCAAGTCTTCGAAGGTACAAGCTAATTAAAACCTTGACAAGTATTTAGTTTGAAGACAATCTTTTTCTTACAATCACTTGATAACCTGCTCATTTTTCTTAATGTCTCTATTCTCATGCCGTCTACCGGAGCTTGTGTTGATCAATTCATCAATTCTGCGAAACAGAACTTTCAACTAGTTGCTGTATCGTCAGAAAAAAAGAAAAAATATACAAGTTAAAACGAATGCTACGCGACTGACAAGATCCATCCATCTGCTGGATCGTGCATTGACTCTGCTGCATACAAGTCGTCGTGGAGAGGGCAGCAGTTGGCTTTTTCTTTATTATTGTTGTCTACTCTCTCTCGTTCTCTTCATTTTCTGCGTTTCTTTTTTTTTTTTTTTTTTTTTTTTTTGCATTTTGAATTTTCTATCTTCATTTGCAAAGGTTGTTATTTAGGCTTTTTATAGGGAAAAACACAAAAGTCGTAATTATGAAATCAATCAATCATCTAATATTTATAGTTATGCATAATTTATACATAAATATCATAATAATGGTTATTGATATATAGAAGAAATGTTGGGTAAATTCATTTTTTTAAATGTATCATAATTTCATATATTGAGCCGTTATAGAAAGCTAAGAAATGAAGATCGGAAGGAATTGCCAAACGGATCATTTTGGTTGTTTGTCATTAAACTTTTATTCAATGTATGTGAGATAAAAGTTGACAAGGAAAAAAATTTAAATCCTTAAAAAATATCGTAGATCAATCATAATTACATTTGAATATTCGTCAAATTTGAAATCTAAATGGTATCCGCAACCATAATGGTTGTGACCGACAAAACGAGCAATGGCTTTTCAACAAGGCAGTTTTGTCTCGACTGGTTTGTTTTCGGATACCCGGAATTTGACGTTTTTACACCCCAATTGAACAATTGCACGTGCATTTATGGCCAATGAGACAACGCAAAAAAGCTAAGTGCCTCGTCTTAGATTCAGTGACAACTTGGATTCTAATTGAAAAATGATCATTGATATTTGTTAAAAACTGAACAGTTACTCCAGAAGGTGGCGATCTTAGAAGAGCACCGAGCTTTCTCTGATCGACTCGTGCGGTTGCATTGGTCAAACTGTACACTGGAACATTGAATTTTGGTAGATAAACGTGTTCGAACGACCATATATTTATATGTATTGACCGACCTCTCGGTTTTGGCCGAGTCTGTCGAAAATTCGGTCTGTCAACTTCGGCTTCGTTAAAAATATCGAACATCATAGTACTTGATAAATATCTATTGGATATAATTTTCTAATTGGAAGCTCAGCTGTCACTAAATAAAATGAAGCACGTGACTCATCAGTCACGTTGTCAACCGGGAACAAATTCATACGTAGAAAAACAAAACCTTGACGAAATTAAAAAGAACGATAAGATTCCGTAACAATTACTACACTTACATGGTTTGTCCTCGCGTAATTTGTGTATTGGCCTTTCGTTGATATTATCGGTAATTACGACGTCGGCTTGGTGTTCGAGAAACATTTTTATCATCGATTCAACGATTTCGAAAGTCAATTTTTTCGTTCGATCGTCAGACTTGGAAAACATCAATAACATGTTCAACGGTGTACATTCAACAATGATCACGGAGTCCTTCCGAACTTGAAAATTGACATCCATCAGATCGTCAATCATGTTTCTAACGGCCTCCTCTTTCTTCAAGTAACATGCGATGCGCAGCATTTTTGCATGTCTCCGTCGGTCCATAAAAGCGACCCAAAGGAACAAGAACAATTAACAATCTTCTCGGCTAGTCGTAGTAATTGAGGAATACGTCAGCACCGCGACGCATTAGTAAATCTATAACTTCTGACCTGGAACGAAAAGTAGTCTTTCGAGCTCAGCAGCGTAACGGCATATACTTCGGAAACCGATTAAGGAATGATATCGGTTAATCGGCTCGTGATCTCTTGTCATAATTAATGACAGCTTTGACATTCTTATCTCTTGTACTTTAAGATAAAAATAATATAAAATAAAAAAATTTGATTTTTTTTATCAATTTTCAACTTTTAAAATAAACAATTGCTTTTTTCTCATAGAGCCCGTCTTTGGATTTTGAAAATTTTTATTTCATTCGATTCCTTGGACTTTTTTTTTTACATACAATGACTTTTTTTACATAGAATTACATATGGCAATGAGCAATCGAGCGAAGCGTCGCGTCCGCAGAAGCGCTGCGCCCACACGTGCCGCAGCCCCGCGCGGATAGCGGATGAAGCGCTTTGCCTTATCGCTCGTTGCCGGCTATTTTATTACGGGCCGGAAAATTTTATCATTGATATCTATGTAGAAAAGTCCAAGGAATCCAATGCAATAAAAATTTTCAAAATCCAAACACGGGCTCTATGAGAAAAAAGCAATTATTTATTTTAAAAGTTGAAAATTGATAAAAAAATCATTTTTTTTATTTTTTATTATTTTTATCTTAAAGCACAAGTTTTTCCGCGTATTTTCAAAAAAGGTTCATTCCGATATCTTAATTAGCAGAAGAGTTATGGAACTTTAAAAAAAAAATTCCAATTTTTTTCGATTGTTAATAACTTTTGAACTAATAAATATTTTGACTTAAAAATTAGTACAAATGTTTATTGACATATAGAATAAGCCTACCAAGTTTGAACTAAATCGATTGAGTGGTCGATAGTCGCATGTTGAAATAGCTGGGTAGGTTGTAAATTTTAGCAATAAGTTTTTTAGTATCAACCTACATAGAAGTCGGTGAAGGTTTTTTCATGTTTAAATTTCTTTCGATAATTCTATTATTACAAGTTAATAAAACTTGATTGCTGACAGTATCTATTTTAAAAGCCATTAGCGGGTTCCAATGATATACTTTAATCACTTTTGTACGTAGAATAAAAAATTTCAGAATATTTGTTAGCTTATAATTAAATTTATTTTAGTATAAATGAAATTACTTAGGAATGGAAAAATATTATTTTTTATATGAGTATTTTCCTATATCAAATATGAGACTGCAGAAATGTGCTAAACTATGGAACATTAGTAACTAACTTTGACAACGGAAGTTATGGGTTTCGAACAGTTTAAGCATTTAATTATTCTTCTTGAATTGGGGCCGAATTTTCCCCACTCGCACGCCCCATTACATTGCGCGTTCTGCCCTTTTGCGGCAACCGAAGGAGGCCCATATGCGCTAGTGCGGCAGCCGCAAACTATTTCCGTCTGGGTCGATTGTAAACATAAAGTATATACGAAAAAAATGATGGAAATTGGAATTAATCATTTGAAAATTTCATTTATTTAACACTTTTAACCAATTTCAAATTTAAGTAAATGTCATATAATATATTAGAAAACGATGACGCTGTTTAAGAACATTTTCAAGACATTTTTTGCAAGTCAAGTTAAATTCAAATACATAGTCATTTCTGTAAAGGTCTTTGTGATTTTTATACCGAAATACATCAAACAAATATTTCCTGATTAATATTCCAAATATTACAGAACTCTTTACAACATTATCGATATCTTTTGCAATTATTAATAAGTAATTAGGTGGGATTCGAAACGCATAGGTTCTTTCGTAGGATTAGGAAGTACTTTCAATCCCCAGCTGATGAAATTATCTCCTGTACCACCGCCGATGACAGATATGAAATAGTCTCTTTCATATCTCATTTTCGCCTCAGAGTCTCTTGCATCCTGTCTAGCTACAAATGCTGACTTAATATCCGTTTCACCGTCACCGGTGAAAGTAAAATGATGGAACGTTGTAGAGTCGGGACTTGCAATTATTTCAAAGCTTGCCCTTTCAATAACCTTTCTGGCGACTTTATATCCGTAAACATCCTCGGTTTTTTCTTTGCCAACTTGAAACATTTTCTGTATTCCTCCATTAACGTGCTCGAAATTAAGGACTGTCAAAATCAAACAAATAAATGTCGTTCTCGCCAATCCTCGGGTTTTCAACATTTTATTTGTCACAGTAAGTTCCTTACAAGTACAAATAAAGAAAAAATATTATCGCATCGTTGCTTCCGACGTATGCAGATACAAGAAAAGTACTCACAATTGCCAATTTCAGCCTTGAAAAATTGACACCGTTGGTATTAGATGCAAACAGCGCACTATGCGTCCTTCGGTTCACCGAAACCTTTTTATATCTTCTTCACTTATCTTAATTGTTGATAATTTGTATATATCTATGCATTGCAGGAAAAGTAAATGCCACGAGGATAGAATTTAACAATCATCTCAATTAAACAGCAATTGTTTGCATATTAGACTGAATTATCGTGCTATTTAGTTTTCTGACGCAGTACACGTGAGCGGAAAGCCACTGTAATAATTATAAGATAACTCAACTTCGTACACTATTTGCAAGCTTTTAAAATATTCGAAAAAGGCAAATGAAAATTTTTTTTTCGATTTTAAGTTTTTCAACGATTATATTACATGTGTTACATATTTCCATCATCAATCATTCAAACATGTAATGTGACATGGTTTGTTTAAGCGCCTTTCCGCATCTCGATGACACTTAAGATCAGTTCTAACTGACGCGTCTCCAGGTCTACAAGCATACGCAGATATCCTTTAGAATCGTGATATCAAAAAATTACGATGTCTCTTCTGTTCAATCCGTCGTTTTGCTCAAAATTCTTTCTGAGACTACATGAATGCATTACTAGATCTCACGTATAGTAACTTCGACACCTCTATCTTCCGGCAGTAATTCTTGTCTTGACTGAATTGCTTTTGTCGACAAAGACGGTATTAACGAATTTTGCGCCGTCAGTTTGAACCGAAACAAGGATTGGAGCGTACTGGAAGGCTTGTCTGATGAAAATAAGGCAGGTGTACCTAATTTGGGACTATTTTGCGCAAATAGTCATATCTTTTTACCCTGAATGAATTTTTCGACGTGCGGAGCATCATTTTAAAGCTTATGAAAGCAGCTTTAAAATGCGCCGTCAAACGATTTTTTTATGAATGTTGGCCCGATTTATAGCTTTATACTTTGAAAGAAACTACTTTTTTTGCCATGAAAAGACAGTGGATCCAATTTGGGACTATTTGGGAAAAGAGCATTTTTACGTATCTGAATCATGTGTGATATGTACAAGTAAATTGCGACATCAATATTTTTTACTTTTTTCAAGTATTATAAGCTAATTAGCATAAACTGGCAATGCCTTTGTTACGTATAAACATTATTTTGAAAAATATAACGTAAATCGATATTTTATCATTGATAAGTGGAATAAGTAAATTCATTTTGACTATAACTGTCAAGTTTTGTCTTTTACTATGCACAGAAATTCAAATCTGGAACATGAAAGAACATTGTTCTGATGTTTATACATAGTCCATTATTAATTTCTGGTGTAGACTAACTTGAATGGCATATGGCCAATTCCATGACAAGCTAACATAATTTAGTTCGAGTTTTGTCAAATTAAAAACTCGAGGGTACGCTCGTAATTATTATATTTTCTCAATCTATAACACTAATAGAACCTAAAAATACTAGTGCCCCACGCCGCGTAATCTTGTGATACCCTTTTTTGTTCTTAGGAGTCTTAAAGACGGTCAAAAAAGAATACATTCATGGTTTTTTTTTCGAATTGGAAAAAAAAACGAATAATAATAGCGTTAATCTGACTTCAGAATCGACCTCTAGGACTCGAAATACACCGGAAACCATATTTTGTTTTTTTTCTACTCGAAATTCCGACGCTTGTAGAGCTTTTTTAACTACAATAGTACATAAAAACTAAAGAAAAACTAATTAATCTGCAAATCTGGCACTTTCAATTAATTTTGTGTATTTCAGAGCTCTACAAGGATCGAAATTTTGACTAGAAAAAAAAGTCGAACGTGTCGCGGGACACGCGGTAGGAACGAAGTTCCTTTCACTATTTTAGCTAATCCTAAAATTGTATTATTGAAAAAAAAATTATTTTTTTCTATTTTTTTAACATATAACTGCGATACGGAGA
>JAWWMK010030739.1:0-14139 GCA_035047105.1 Galeopsomyia nigrocyanea
GATTACGCGGCGTGGGGCACTAGTGTTTTTAGGTTCTCTTAGTGTTGTAGATTGAGAAAATATAATAATTTCGAGCGAAACCCCGAGTTTTTAATTTGCCAAAACCCGAACAAAGTTATGGCAGTTTTTTTGTGGAATTGGCCATATATGTACATACCTATGCGAGAAATTCCGTTGATGCGCGTATTTGGAGCGCGCCGTACTTACCCCGATCGAATGCGACCCTTTTTTTTCTTTTTTTTTTCTAGTAGGCTTTTCGCGACTACTACTGCCGTGCTTTTCCTTTTTCATTTGCCCAAGTGCTTTTAGTTTTCCGTTTCGAATGATAAGAGATATTGGTTATTTTCATTGTGTTAAGTGAATGAAGCGAAAATTGCATTTTGTTATTGTTGATTAAATGGATATTGGTTTTTTGAGAGCCATATCGTTTTCACATTTTGTTCAAAATCAATTCATAAATTTTGAATGGTCAATAAGAAATAACATTTTTAATTAATGGTAAAGCTTTTATATGATTTTTAAATAAAAAAAATTACATTTGATTCTTAATGAGTTTATTAATTGAATGGACATCAGTCAATTGAAAAGTCGTAATAACATTTTTCAAAAATAAACTCGTGACCTCTGAGCTTTTAGTTAATTAAAAATAATAATTTTGAGATTTCTCTTTGAAATATGAAAAGTTAAACAAAGAAAATCATTTGAAAAAAGTATGGCATTGATGAAAATCTGAATGAATGTAAATGGTCGTAATGGGACGAGGAAATGTAGATGATACGCTACGTCAGTTTAGGCATCATGAATTCATAGAGAGCCAGCAGCAGCAGCAGCTAATCTGAGGCGTGTTGGCGTGTGTGGGCCTGCTGTAGCATCAAGCAAATCGTAGAGGAAATATATAGTCCCCCTGCTCCGGGCAAGAGCCGGAGGCGCAGAGTGCAAATTCATTATCGCATTGATTATATCGCCGAAACTTCGGGAGGAAATTCGAAACTCCAATTATATTTTCCAGTAGACTACTCTGCAGAGAGAGAGAGAGAGAGAGAGAGAGAGAGAGAGAGAGAGAGAGAGAGAGAGAGGGATATACACTCTGCTTCCCCTTTTTTATTTTCGATTGGGATTACACGGGGCTAATGGATTCTCAGATTTCCGCGTTTTAATTAGATATTCAACTGCGAGTGCTGTTTTCTGTTTTGGCAATGTCACGGTCTCTCGATCGATATATTATACACACCACTTCCACCGTGTCGAGCCGCGCATTTTCATCAATCATAATTTTCATTCTCTTTTTTTTCTGCGAGGTCATGCAGGATGCATTGTAGTTAAATGCTCTACGCTTGAAATATTAGCGGTGAATAATGGAACGGGGGTAAGTCTGCTTAACTCTACTGTTTCTCTCTTAAAGCAGAACTACCTGTTCGGGGAGTTTGTGAAGCCAAGCAGACTTGAAAAAAAGAGAAAATTACGTCCAGCCCCCTAATAATTGGCAGATCTGCCAATGTAAATGAATTAAAAATCCAACGAGCACTCAGACACTTGGTTACAAACTAGGATGGAAGAAAAAACGAGGCCGATGCAGGGCAAAAAGCCGGTGCGGCCAAAGCATTCGATTAATTAGCTTTGTTTACTGTTCTTCAGCGCGCTCGCATGGCACCGGCTCGCAGGCTGCAGGGCAGAGCTGCTTTTTTTCTATTCGCGCCAAATTGAATGGCCGAATAGCTGAGCGCGAAAGCCGAGCGAGAGAGCAGTGAACTTCCGTTCGGCTGGGCATTTTCAAAGCTCATTGCTCCGGATTGCCGTGTGCGTGGAAAAACGCGGCTTTCCAATGAGATTTACAACAGACTACAGTACATTGAAATGCCTGCACGCATCGCCGCGTAACATGCAACAACTTTCAGCGCCCGCGCCGCTTCAGCAAGCTTTATACAGCGCCAGATTTGCATCATTGCGAGAGGAGAGCATGTATTTTAGCTTATTTTTCAACAGCACTGAGCAAATGCAATGATCAACTCACCCAAGTTTTGGCAGCTTTTTCAAAATCAACAATCCACTGATTGCAATATGCACAAACAAAGAAAACACGCGCGCGATTGGAGTTGTGGTTGCTGTTGCTGTTGCTGTTGTTGCCGTCGGGTATATTCGAAATAAAAATAAGAAAAACCGAGCGAGCGGAAGGGCTGTCCGTATCGGGTGACTAGCCAGAGGCGACTGAGTTCAGTCTGGTTGTGTGATGGCCACGTGGAGCGGCAAGCGGCAAAACTCCCTACCCCCCGCGAACAGCCGAGAGTCGTGTGCGTGGTGCGCAGTCGCGGAACCTCGTCAAAGCCTCCCCCTCTTTCTCTCTCTGTCTTCTATGTAACCCCGCCGCCACTCATTTCCGCGGTCTTACGGCTAATTATGCGCGTCACTCGCCAGGGGAACGATTGCTTTGTTGCTCGTCCTCGCAGTTGTTGTTGTTGTTGTTGTATAGAGCTAACTTTTTTTCGGCAGTCTCTCTCTCTCTCCCTCTCTTTCTTTTTTTCACCGACGACAACTGAGTGATTGGTGGCCCACCCCGTACTAACAGGTTGATTCAGAGCTTGCGACACTAAAGTACGACAGCTGATTAAGTGCAAATGAACACGCGCTTTTCTTTTTCAATCGATGCGCGATAAAGCTGTTCTGTTTATTTTACGTGTGAGGAGCATTTGATTGATATGAGTATCTATTTTTTAATTTGACGATTGTTATTCCTGCAACATCATGTATTGATACACGTGCAGTCTATTTAATAAATGCTCAACATTTAAGAAAAACCCTTCTGAGTTTTCTTTTCAGAAACTCAACTAACACAACACACAAAGATACAGAACAGGTTCAGCTCGTTACTAATTAGGTAGTTAGAAGATCTCAAGCAACGATAATAAACTGATATCTAACCCCCCTGTCAGCCACTCCAGATTTGAGAAAAAAAAGCAAAATTCTAATAATCAATCAACTCTATGAAACCTATAGCGAGCGCGCGCGATAGCTATCATTAATAAGCTCTCACATGAGGCTGAAAGAGCTCAAATAACTAGATTTACCGGAAAGTGAATAAACAAATAAAGCACTTCGCCAATACGATAAATAATAATTAGCAAATTGCAAAATTACGAATTAAATCGCGCGCGCAGCTCATATACATATCGGCGGAGGCGTTAACGAGAACTCGCCGTTCGAATGCAACACACACACACATCACGAGCACACATACATATACATGTATCTTTTGACGCGCCGCCAGCAGCAGCAGCGGCAACGGCAGCTGGGCACTTTTATTATGCATCAGTTTCTCGTTAGCAGAGAGAGAGAGAGAGAGAGAGAGAGAGAGAGAGTTTCGCAAAAGGCGTGTGCAGTAGCCGATATATCGATTAGGCAGCGCAAATCTTGATTTATTGCCGCGCGAACGAACGAACAATTTTATTACGCAGTTACCGAGCATACGTATGCTATTGCTTTTTTTTGCCCGTCTAAGTGGTGATCTCGCTTGAATTACTCGAAGGAATGCATGTCGACCTGTTTTTTGAGGATATAAAAAATTACTTTGCAGAAAAGTGGGCGCATTGAATGAATGACTCCAGTCAATGTTGAACAAGGCTATCAATGAGGAACATTGATAAATATATGGTCGATGGGAGTTTGAGTAAACTCATTTAAAAGCCCGGTAAATTGGCTGGTCAACGTCATTGGCGATTCAAATTCGGCTACAGCGAAAGCTCGTTAAATAGGTTAGCTATATCGAGCTGAGAGGGGCACATAATTGATCGGACTGAGCCGCAGCAGCAGCGCGCGAGAACAAGTCGTTAAATAATGAAGGTCGCTGAGATTGCGGCGAGCCATAAAGCAAAGATTCACTCGGCGCGAGCGCAGCAGCAGGAAAGCCCGTAAAACTGCGCGCTACGGGATTTACGCACGATTTACGCGGCCGACCGGCCGTCAGCCGACCGGCCTCCAACTCAGCTCTTACTTTTTCTTACAGATTTTCTTCTTCTCGTGTCTAGTGGCTCGCTCGAGTGCTATCTTAACACACACAAAGCTCTGGAAGCTGCAATTCTCCGGCGCTTTTAATTGCGATGAGGGAGATATCGGAGAGTTATCAGCACAGTGAGAGAGAGCGAGAGATTTTCTTGTAGTTTCGTGTTGCAAGTCGTAAACCTGATCCAGCTTGCAGATACATATTGCGTAACGCCGAAGAAATGCCATAATTTTCAAACAATCGAGAGTAATAAATAAGCGAAAATCCCTGGGCAAGCTTTCGCACACGCCAAAATCAAAAGCATTAATCGCAAACAGTTAGACGCCAAGTATAACAAAGCCAGGGAGAGAGAGAGAGAGAGAGAGAGAGTAGTACCCAGCCGCAATTATCATTAGAATGCAGCTTACAAGGGTCGTGGGGCGATCAGCTCTCTTGCGCCACGCCTCGTCCATGCTTCTTCCTTTACCCCCTCACTGCAGAGTAACGAATGTGCCTCTCTCTAGCAGACAGCTCCTTGAATTACTTAATGCGCTGCCGCTGCCGCCAACGAGAGAGAGAGAGAGAGAGAGAGAGAGAGAGAGTCAGAGAGAGAACGGCAAGAAATAAGTCGGCGCTCGAATATCTTTAAGCTCTTTCTCTCTTCTTTTGTGCCGAGTGTTTTATAGGCCCGTTTACGAGACGAACAAAAATAAAAAGCCAAAAGGACATATCCGAGGAGCGTTAAAATGAGATAGTTTTATGGGCCGGAACGCTTTTTTTTCTTCTTCACTGGATATGTTAAAACGTGTTAGGCTGAGTTATCGCCAGCAGCGAGACTATACTACGCTTTGCTTCGCAAGTGTATTCTTTCAAAAAACTGCCAACTCTGCTAATGTTTTTTTTCGCCACTTACACTTGTTCTTTTTTTATTGGCAATTCAATGCAGCTGCATTTGCGTAATTGTAACATTTTGCCTGAAATAGATATAACAGCGCTAAAGTACGCGTAAATACTAAAGCGAGCTTGTGAGCTTTCGACTATACATACACCGGGTGCTTTAGAGAGAGAGAGAGAGTGAGAGAGAGAGTTTTCATCAGAAACGAAACTGCAATTGAATAGCTCGATTCGCTCGTAAAGCCCGAAGTGATAGACACTCGCACTCACACTGATCAAACAACAATATTTTACATTTGCTCGCTCGCTGGCTCTCGCTAAATTGATCGCTTTCCAATTTAAATTACGATGCGCGCCCGAGAGAGAGAGAGAGAGAGAGATTATGTCGTAACGAATTCATACAGCTTTTGTGGAGAAAACTGGAGCTCGTTTGGCAACAAAGAACCCGATCGGTAAATCAATCGAAGACTCATAAAACAGCGACCAATGAGGCTATATCCCGAGCCTGACATAATTCCTCGACTCTTATCAGAAAGTAAGTAAAGGAGAAGAACGAGAAGTAATATACCTTTTTGGCCGAGTGCACGTATCCCTCTCTTTTCAACGATCGCGATAAAACCATTACCCCGCGCGCTCTCTCCAAAGTAGATAATGGCTCTGGATGAGGGAGCGAGATAACGGCGCCGTCCAAAGCGGAAGGAATGCAAGCGGCAGCGCTACTTTCCGATAAATATTTTATCAAGCCGTGTATAGGTTCTACTACTTCTTCCAATCCGTATTTCTTTGTTGTTTAAGTATACTTCTTCTTACTCTTTTTCTTTCTTTTTTTTTCGCTCAGGCAAAAAACACGTTAGTACACTTCGTTTTCCCAGATTTATGCAATGCTAGCTGCCTTTCGGCAACTTTTAATTGCTCAGCCGCTGCGCCGAGAAAGTGCTTCCTCAATTGACATTCGGATGCTTTCTCATTGACTTTTGTTGAGCTGCTTTATTATACTTGCCTTGAAGATCGACCAAAATGTGTCGTAAGGAGAATTGCTTTTTAACGATGCATTAGAATTTCAGATATTGCGTGAAGTTGAGCTTGCAAAGAACTATCGACGAACTTTATTTATAAATTAAGTAGCATGTAAATTAGGAAAAGCCGTTAAATAGAAAAAAAACTAGCAATTTTCCAAAGAGATAGAGGTCGGCAAAAATTATGAAAAAAAAAACCGAGACACAGAGAGAAGCATATAATCCCAGTAGCAGCAGTGGCAGCCCGAGTGGGGGCAGCAGTATAACAAAGACAAAAGAGCGCTTTCTGCACAATAAAAACCCTCATCAGCAATTCACATCGGCTGGCATTCAGTGTAAGCTAGCGTCATAGAGCAGCGCAAGATCTTAAAGCCGAGGTAGAGCTTGGCGTGTCTTGGTCGGTACGTCACGACGTCGTGTATTCCCGAGACGACGGCTACGCTTCTCTCTCACTGGCATTCAGCAGTGGATTTCAGCGGCGGCGGCGGCGGCGGCGGCGGCGGCGGGCCAACCCTCTCGAGCGTGTTAATTAGAGCGGCTTTTGTCCCAGCCCAGCCCAAATGAAGCAAATATGAACGCAAGCGCGATTTCTTATTAAAGCTCGAGCCCCCGCCTCCCAACTCCCCCAAGAAAGAGATCCCTCTCTCGCTCTTTGTACCCTCTGTGACAATAATTCTTTTTATTTTGGCTACGTTCATTTTGTTTGGCCTCAATCAAAAGCTCGTACTATATTCTCTCACTGTAGTGTGCGAGGCGCGCCAAATCCGTTTACAAACTGATTAATTGTTTGACGTGTGGCGCGGGATCCCCAAAGGACTTGATAAATACCAACAAAGGTAGTCCGATTACGGAGGCAAACGAGTGCAGCAGCTGGCCCACCGAAAGAATTATGCTCGGTACAATGCCATTTCCTTACCCTCCGCTGCACCTTCGATAGTTCACCTTAGCGCGACCAAGTTCAAGCCGCAAGCTCTACTCTCTCCCTCTCTATAGTGCTGCTGCTGCTGCTGCTGCTTGCGCGCGAGACACACGCGATGAGAACGGCAGCGACACGCCAAGGGTTACCAGTTTACGACCTCAACTATACCCGTCACACGTGCTCTTGTTTTTAGTTTCTTCTTTGAAAAGGGGGGAGGGGGATGTACGCGCGTTCTAGCGGCGAGTGACTTCAGTGAGATTTACGATTTGTTGGCTGTTTTTGTAAGCGGCGCTAATTATGATGAATTCATTTGAAACTTATTATTGTAAGCAAATGGAAGTTTTAGTTGATTGGAAGACTTGCTCGTACTTGGAGGAAACGGAAAAGTTAAATACGAAGTAATCGATCTGAATTAACGACACAGCCAATAATAGTCATCTAACTTTAGAGGCGCGCGAGCGAGTAAACAGCTTAAAGCCTCGGAAAGCCATTGTGTAGTAGAGTGTAAGCTAGCGAGTGCGCGAGCGATAGAGAGGATCGAGACATTAGCGCGCTATTTGCCGCAGTTAAATAATTAAGACGAATTACATGCTCCCGAGCTTCAGTCAACAGAATCAACTAAAGCGAGAACAAATAGATATATACATATAGCTCGGCAAGCCAGCTGGAGAATCCTCGTCATTGTCACGTAAAATCCAAAATTAAATTAGCCCCGCACCGCTGCCGCCGCTGCCGAGTCAAGTGAATCGCGCCTGATGTTCATTTAATTTTGAACGCACTGCAATTTCTGGAGGACAATGGGTATAACTTTGACACTTGATGATCCGTCTGCTTTTGATGCCGCTGGCGAATTGAAGGCTAAACTTTTCTTCTGTTAATTAATTTTCTGCTTAGATCCAGCTATTCAAACAGAGACAGAACCTCATGGGCTACTTGCTTACGGGCAATTGGTAAAAGTGCGAGCATTCAGAGGAAAGTGAACAAAAAAGAGAAACAGTGAGCAAACGATGTGCAGGATTATCGTTGGCGAGGATTTTGTAGGAAGCGCGATGGAATTTCAAATGTTATCACGCAGAGAGAGAGAGAGAGAGAGAGAGAGCTCCCTCGTTGGAATTTAGAAAAGCCGCGAGCGTGAGCTTAACGAAGTAATAAGGATTACGGCCGAGAGGCAGCCGATATGGAATTTCGAGCCGTAAAGTTCGATGAAATATTTGGCGCGGTTTACATTTTCACCCGCTCTCTCTCCCTCTATACAGACACTTTGCTAAGTTTACTTATCGCTTGCTTTTCTCTATATCACTCTACACTTGAAATAATATGAAGGACACGAGGTATTTGCAACAACAACAAATGAAATGGATCGTGGATGTATTGTGACATTTTATATCAATTTCGATGCAGTCCTTTTGTAAGCGACATTTTTTTTCAAAGCCAATTTCACTGGAGTTCCGACAATTCTTTTGCCGTTTGGCAGAAAAAAATTCTACAGCTACATAAAAACTTTTATTGAAATAAATCCTAACGACAGAACATTCGGAAAAATCACGTACCGGTAAAAATGTAGGTCGCAATCAATCCTCAATAAAAAGCGAAATCTGCTCAAACAACTGTTAGAAGGAAAGGGAAGAAAGCGTTGTTTTATTACACAGAAAAAAATGTGCTCGTTAAAAGCCTGGGGAAAAATGTACTTGTATATATATTTGCTTGCATGAGCGGGTGAGCCATAAAAAGGGAAAATGATAGCGATAATTTTCCGGTCAACGGAAATCCAGAATGTGCCAGGCAGTGGAGCATCGCAATCAAGAAGTTGTGCAAGTTCGATCGATGAAGCGAGCCTCTAGGCCTCATTCACTGGTATGTTTCGTATTCGCCCAGCGGAAAAGAAGCCAAGAGATACTCAATACGCTTGATTATCCCATTGTCGTGTGCGCGGTGCAGGTCAGCTCTTTTTCTCCTTGCGAACCCCCTCATTATCAAGCTCTCACTCTGCCCTAGCTAAATCATGCGAACTAGCCGGTCGGCTTGAAATTGAAACGTAAACAGGAAAGGTGAATCGTTCGTTCGGTTGAAGCTTAGGCGAGAAGTGTAAGAGAGCTAGATGAGCGCGCATGTTTTTGCTGATTCTCTCTCTCTCTCGCGTTTTCTAAGGGCGAGCTCTCGGATTTCCGGATCGCTTCGGCGAGGATGCTGATATTGGAAGAAGTATTAGGCTTAGGAAGTATTCCAGGAGCTTTTATATGAAAAAGCTCTTTTTTCCCTTTTTTCTCGAAAATTATCTGCCACAAATATTAAAGGCAGAGCTTTTGTTGGCGAGCAAGAATTTTTAATATTCATTCCACACGAAGCCTGCAATGTTTCAGTAAAAAAGCATAGTAGCAGTAAAATTATTAAGTGTTTGTCGTAAATCACGAACCGTAAAAGAAATACAGAGCTCACACACGTCACGACTACGAGGACTCATCAATGCAACAAATAACGAATGGCGAAAGAGAAAAAAGAACTACATAGTTTCGCAGAAACTCGATCAGGGCAGCAAAGCTTTCATTTTCAAACAGCCAAGCGGTACGCTTCCATCGTCGTAAATAATCACCTTGGAAAAGAAGAAGTGAAGAGAGAGAGAGAAAAGGAAAAGAATTTCTCGCGCGCAGTTTGGAGCTCTCTCTCTCTCTCTCTCTCTCGCGCGCGCGCCAACGCTGCCATAAATCGTGCGCGCCCGTAATGATACATCAGGATCGGACACGTTGTGCAGGACGTTCGCCCGCATCAGTCTGATGGGAGGACAGAAACCTACGGCGTGCCTCGTAAATTTCGACCAGAGAGCGAGCGGGAGAGATGCTCCTCTCTCTTTCTCTCTGCTTTTTTTCCTCTCGCCGGGAAAACTCGTTCGCTCGCTCGCCCACGATAAATTAGGCAAGATAAGCGCTCTCGATTTAGGTGTATTGAATTCGTTGCCAAAAAAAATCTTCAAGTCTGTGTGTGTGTGTGTGTGTGTGTGTGTGTGTGCGCGCAGCTTGAGCTTTCAAAGTTTTAATAGCTGGCAGGCAAGTTTAAACCGACTAAAACTTAGCAACGCGCGCGAACCTCCTTGATTTCTTCCACTTCTCCACCAAGTTTTCGACCTAAGCATCTTAAAGAAATTTGTTCTCGCGCACAGTTTATCAACAAATTTTCATTCTATTATGTTTCTTATTAGCAGCGCAGCAATGAGCCCGAACAATAAAAAAAAAGAAAGAGGCAATCTCCATTGACTGGATTTGCCTTGTGGCAATAACACTAGCGATCTAGAAAGCTCCCGGCAGCTTTTCACAGCTTAAAAGCCAGCCGCTAAGAGCGTTTTCCACCGCAGCCGCCGCGCGCCGTGAGTAGAAAGAAAGAAAAAAAAGGATCCTGAAGATCGAGCTTTGGCGCGATCAGTGAGTGACTGAGAGTTTCAGCCGGCGACGGCAGTTGCCATTGTCTAGAGTTGCGACCTTTGTCAACTTCGAGCCGAGTTTGGCCCTTTCGCTATTTCTCTATTTCGTAGCTTTGTGCACGCTCTCTGTACGCGCGAGAAAGCGACGACTATACGCGTGAGCTTTCCCTCTCTCTCTCTCTCTCTCTCACTGGCTTCGCGCGCTTTTGAAGCTATACCGCTAGTGCACTTTTTTGCGCCTTGCGGCGTCGGCGAGCTTTTGTTTTCCGTAGCAAGAACAGCTGCGAAATTTTTCGGAAACGCTTGAGAACTTTTAGCCTTTTCTGCAACGAGGAAAAAGCTCAGGAAAAAGTAGCTAGACTTTGTCTTGAAAATGAGCCCTGACGCGTTGAAAAAGAAAAAAAACTCCAAGTTCCGCAGCTTTGTGATGTCAGAATGTAGCCACTTATAAGAAAGAAAGAAAGAAAGAAAGAAAGAAGAAGTTTTACGTTAAGTCCACGTATAAGAGAGTTAAAAACGTGTCCGAGCTAATGCGCGATAGTACGGCAAGGTCTTTCCCGCAGCAATAAAAACACTTTCACGCGGAGTTCTTTCTCTCTCAATGATCTCTCACTCTCTTTCGGTCTATAACAGTTTGCCACTGTTTTCAGGCCAGTAGCCGAGAACCCCTTAGCGCGAACTTGCTCTTTCTCTCTCTCACTCGCACAATGAGAGAAGAATGGCCGGGAGCTTTGCTGAAGCTTTTAACCGGCGAAGCACTTTGAAAGCGTCGCCGCGTATCGAATCGTAAATTTTCAATTACCCCGCGCGACGACGACGGCGCTCCATTAGCCTACCCAACACTGCTACTGCTAGTTGTATTTCAGTTACGAGCACACGCACGCACGGGCAACATAAAGATTACGAGTTTTTTTTTTGCTTTAAGTTTAAGAAAAGCCCATGGGTGCACGTCAAGATAACAACTTTGTGAAAAAAGTGCCTCTAATTTCGAGAAAGAGAAAGAGCCAAAATAGCCGCGTGGGCGACTTTGAGGGAACTTTGCTCTTGCATAACAAACTAAATGCTATACTTGAAGTTTGAACAAATGACAGCAGCAGCAAGCTTTAGAGCAAAATAATTGATTGGAAATAGCACTGCATATATCGATTATAGGCTGTATCGCGGGGAAGTTTGAAAGCGTAAACAGAGAAGCTCTATGAAAACAAGCCATTGGGTTCGAGGGGTGGGGTGAAGAGCCTTGCCTCTAAGACACAAACTCCGGGACGCTTATCTGCGCGAGAAAGCGCCTCCTTATCCGCGAGTGCAGTTATATGCTTGCGCGAGCGGCGGCAACGGCGGCAACGGCGGCAACGGCGGCAACGGCGGCAACGGCGGCAACGGGGCGCACTTCAGAGACGAGCTTCGCCCTCGATATTGCCGATATCTTGGGCGAAAGTTCGGGCATAAACGACAAGTAAGTCGTGCAATAAAAGCGAGGCATGATAGCGACGTTGAGGCTTGTTTAAAACTATTGTTCCCTCATGGGCCGGCGAAGGCTTATTCTGCGCTGATTTACGACGGTTAGTACGGTCTGACAATTGCAGCCATTTTTTCCATTGCTCTCTCCCACCAAGTTATATCAGTTACATGTACACGGCTATTATCCGAAACTCAGGCTGACATTAGCGAAGTTCGATGATTGATGAGAGCGGCCCCGCGCTCCGCCCGCCTAAAACTGCACTGCCGATGATAAAAGCTACTGGCGGAAAAGGCATTTCGAGGCGCGAGCTGAAACAAAGCTTTCGCCGTATCAACGGAATAAGCTTCAGCGAAACGACAATGCTTGGCAATCTGCGAGGCTCTTAATTAACGAGGCACTCTAGCGTCGCACACAGTCTGCATCGTTTTACTGGGTTACTGGGAGGCGGCAACGCCTTCGAAGTGAACGATAAACAAGCTTTTTTATTCTTACGGCACGCCAAAAGCTCTGCGTGCGAACTGCGAGGAGACAAAACAAAGGATTTTTCTCTCCCGTCGAAAAGTCATCAAGCACTTGTTTATTCATGCTCGTACAACTGCTGCTGCTGCTGCTGCTGCTGCTGCTGCTGCTGCTGCTGCCGCCACTGCTTCAGGGGAAGAAAAAACAGAGTATATTTGTCTCGCTGCACGACTTCCTTGACTTCGCGTGTGCCTTTGAGGGTTCTTATATACCGAATGCGCGACGAGCGCGCGCGTGTGTGTGTGTGTGTGTGTGTGTACACAAGCGAACGTGAAAAGGGATCTTTTCTTGGCGTCCTTTTCACAGCAAAACTCTCTCTCTCTCTCTCTCTCTCTCTCTCTCTCTTTGCATATAACGCTAAGGCTGCTACTGCCTTTCTTCCCCCCTTTTGTTAAGTGACAAATATCCTCGTTTCCGACTACGCCGCAGATTCTTATCGCCGCTATGCAGTGCATTTGCAAGAAGCGCCATGCCAGCGAGCATCGGATGTGCCCTGATGATCACAAGAACATGCAACGCGCAACTTCTCTACGTTTCTTCATAGCGAGTTTCTTGTTTACGTCGTCTGCACTCTCTTCAGTTTCAATGCTTTGCTACGGCAGACAAAACTTACTTTCAGCTCTTGCATGCCGATCAAAGTACGAGCATATGCGTTATTATTATTTTTTTTGCTGAACTTTGTCTTGCGCGAACGAAGAACAAACAAACGGCTTTGTTGACATTAGCCAAGTACTTGCCCGAAAAATTGCAGCGATCTAGAAAAAATTGGTTGAAAAAGTTTCATTTGTTCCTCATCCCCTCGAAGCGCGTCGTATAAAATTTATCCCTCAAACGGGCCACTCCATCAAAGCACTGCACCCTCGCGCGCGTAATCCCCAAAAGAAAAATCAAAGCGAAATCACCATATTTCGCGCCGGCCGCGAGAGTGTGCGACAATGCCCCGCAGCGCCGTAAAATTCAAACTGATCCTTTGCCTAAGAGTCGGCCGCACAGCAAAAAAAAACCTCGAAATTTATAGAGCAGAAGGGGTTGAGAGGGTGTACGCGTGTACGTTACCTAACATACGTATATCCCTCGTTTCTCGTTCTCTCTCGTTTCTTTTTCTCGGAGCTTGCTAAATATACTCACTCACTCTCTCTCTCTCTCTCTCTCTCTCTCTCTCTCTCTCTCTCTCTCTCTCTCTCTCTCTCTCTCTCTCTCTCTCTCTCAATGCATGCTCCGCGGCTATACACATGAGCACAAAGCGTCGAGTTAGGACTCTTGAACTCTGGCCAAGAGGATTTTCTTGTTTCAACGCGCTGCTGCTGCTGCTGAGAATGTTTTTTACACGTGTGTAATATATATCGTCAGATGCGCGTTCAATACCACAACTCTGATGGTTGCGTGAAAGCCTACTTAATGTATATTGTATGAACGACGAGTTGGTTCATCTTCGCTACTACATCTATAAAGCCTTTTGTTCTAAAATGCTGTTATTTTAATTGATGCTTTGCCGCGGCAAACTTGATTAAAGTAGTCTCTTTCTGGGGCACAGCATTATTAAAAAATCGAATAATAAGTCGTATAAACGGTCGAGGGCTTAACCAACGATTTCCATTATTTAAGCGAGTGAAAGCGCGAGCAAGAGAAAAAAAAAGCGAGGCGAGCTTTAGAAAAGCTATATAGTCGCCGGCTTGCTCCGCCATCCTTTTTATTAAATCTAAATCAGGCCGGACTTAAAACTGGAGCGCTTTTAATTCAAACTCGAATAACTCGCGCCCGCTGGATAATAATACCTCCCCTCCTGAGTTTATTAAAAAATTATAAGTCGCGCGAGCAGATCAGCCGCAGTGAGCGCGACTATATTTAAAACCAATTAGTGGATATCTTTTCACGGCTCTCTCTCTCTGCCCCCACTCTCTCTCTCTCTCTCTCTCTCTCTCTCTCTCTCTCTCTCTCTCTCTCTCT
>JAWWMK010030750.1:0-14134 GCA_035047105.1 Galeopsomyia nigrocyanea
GGGGTTGATAGCACCAATCCTTAATTTGTCTATATATATATAGGAAGATATATATATATATATATATATATATATATGCACTAAGTTAAACAAACAATATGATTTATTGCATGTTTCTTTTATAAGTTTCCAAATGATATGTAATAAAATATAATTATATTGCACACGTACTGCACATAGATTCAATTTCGTTTACACAAGCTGAGCGAAATTATAATTAAATATTCATTATAGTGTTATTATACATTACATGTATTCAATTTGACGGTTTATAATTTAGTCAAATGGTTTTTGAAGAGGTGAATTAATTTTAATGCCACGGAATAAATTTATCGTTAATAAATGATTTGAGGCTCGCAGCGCTCAGTACTTTTGGGTGTGATAGCTTGAGATTCACTTGTCGCGGGAATAAGGATCGCGGCGCTGAAAGTTCTTTGGTTTTAATTCTCGAGGATCGCGTGTCGCGGGATTGAGGCTCGCAGCGGGCTGTGATCTTCGGTTTTGAAACTCAACGTTTACGTATCGTGGGTTTAAAAATCGCAGCTCTCAAACTTCTTGGGTTTCACAACTCGAGCTTTACCTGCCGTGAATTTGAAGCTCGCCGAATCCAGAGTTCTTGGGGTTTAAAGCTCGATGTTTATCTGTTATTGGTTTAAAGCTAATGTCATATAGATCTTGCCGTGCGGTTTGATTCTTGAAATTTACGTGCCGCGAGATTAAAGTTTGGCAGTGTACTGTGTTGTTATGTTTCAATTGTCAAGATTAACCGTCCCCAGGTTAAAGCTTGCAGCGTAATAATATGTCGTTGGGTTTTAATTCTCGAGTTTTTCCTGTCTTGAGATTGAGGCTCGCAGCGGCCAGTGTTCTTGGATTTTAATTCTCGAGTTTTTCCTGTCTTGGGACTGAGGATCGCCGCACCCAGAGTTCTTCAGTTTTTATCCTCGAGGTTTACGGGTCCTAGGATTGAGGCTCGCTATGGTCAAGGTTCTTGACTTTCAAATTACGTGCTTTAGCTGTAGTGGATTTAAAATTCTCAACGCCCAGAGCATTTCGATTTTAAACTCTAGGTTTACAGATCGTAGAATTGAGGCTCGCAGCTGACAGGGTACATGGGTAATAAATTTCTAACTTTACCCATCATGTCTTTAAAGTTCGCAGCGCCCAAGTTTCTTGGGTTTCAAATCTCGAAGTATACCTGCCGTGGTTTCAAAGCTCGATGTTTATCTGTTGTTCGTTGAAAGCTGATGCAGTACAGATCTTGTAATTTCGATTTTTTTATTTTCGAGGTTTACCTGTTGTGTATCTTTAAGGCTTGTCGCGTGCCTGACATACCGGGGCCGCAAGCTCGCCGTAATTATCTTTCGAGCTTGTGATAGATTCATAGATTTAAATCATTTCAGATGACGAAATTCGATTTTGCAGCAGCTGTTTTACGCTTAGACGACCAAATTTTCCAGCTCATCCATATTCTGTTTGACGAATATATGTCCTGTGAATTAGTCTAACATATCTGAACGTAAAGCTGGCATGCACCATTCAATTCGTCTTAATTTAGTCCCTTAAATGCGCTGATTAGAAATTTTTTAGCGTGTAAATAAGCGAATTTTCGCCTCATATCTTTTTGTCTTTCGATTGTAAGTCTAAAACAAGCGTTCACAAGTGGGAAAAATCATTCATAGCAAGAACGATAAGGCCGTTTGCGTTTAGTAGTCCCAAATTTGTTTATTTTATATTTTCTATTAACAAAAAATATGTATGATCGCAGCGAATAAATTTCAAAATTACTTAGAATTAGACTTTTCATTTTATTTATAAACTAATAATCACATGTTCAATGCTTTCTTGTGAGTTCAAGATATTTTTTTTAATATATTTCGATTCAATCATATTTTTTTTCTCAAGCGCGTATGCGTTATGCCAATTTGAATTTATTATTTCTTCCAAATAATGAATTCGTAACTTTATTCGGCTATTTATACTTTATAAAATTATTTTTGATTAAAAAAATAATACTTTTCATGATAAAAATGATGATATTTCTTTTAATAATTAATTCTTCTCGAGTGGATGCGACAAACAGACCTTATGTGCAGCGAGAGCGAAAATTGAACGGTCTGAAGGCAGCTGCACTGTGCGCTCTAAGAGCGCTCTGAGAGAGCTCTTTGACTCGGCCCAGCGCTGTACCGAAAGTTATAAAATTCCACTCCAGAGCCGAGAGCGCATTGTAGATTGTATACACGTGTGTTGTAAATAGTTCCCCGAATTTAAAAATATTGATTTTAATATAAATAATGTGATCATATGAGTGTTATTATTTGAATTATATTGTATTAATATTGTTAAAAATTTACTGGTAACCAAGTGTAAGTGAATAAATTCAAAGTTTATTCAATAAATCGTTTTTTAGGTTATATTTTCGTACTGCTAAACATAGTTCAATAATTATTTCACACTGTTTATTTTGTTATTAAAATATGACATTACGCAGCGACTCCTACTTTATTAAATATCTTTATGTTTAACTTTGTTTAAGATTAATTAATTTTATTTCAGAGCTGGAATAACCAACACAATGGCAAAAACGAAGAATAAGAAAGCAAATCTGGCCGACACTTATGCTAAAAAAAGAAAGCAACAAATGGCTAAGAAGACTATATCACCCTTTGAAGTACATGTAAATAGAGATAAACAAAAAGTGCTTGGCCGAAAGAGCAAAGCCGACAGAGGGTTACCAGGCATTGCAAGGACCAAAGCAATTGCAAAACGTAAAAATACATTGCTCGTGGAGTACAAAGTTAGGGATAAAGATAATATGTTATTGGACAAAAGAATAGGAGAGAAAAATGCACTTATGTCAGAGGAAGATAAGGCTCTGGCAAGATTTGCTGCGGAAAGAATCAAAGCGCATAAAAAGAAAAACATTTTCAATCTGAATGACGAAGAAGTGTTGACGCATAGGGGTCAGTCATTGATAGACATTGAAAAATACGATGATCCAAGGAGTGATGAAGAGGATTACGATGACATTGATAATAAGAACAAGTTAGGAAAATTAGACAAAAAATTCGTTGAAGATGCTCATTTTGGTGGTGGGCTTCTGTCTAAGCCTAACTCTGAAATGTCCAGAAAAGATCTTATAAATCAGTTGATTGTTGAATCAAAGAAGCGTAAAGCTGAGAGGCAAAAATTGAAAGAACAGACAGAAGATTTGACAGAAAAGTTAGATACAGAATGGCGAGATTTGTTGCCTCTCATATCCTCATCTAATAAAAAAAATGAAGAAGTAGATGCAAAGCCTAAAGTAGATGACTATGATATTGCTATGAGACAACTCAAGTTTGAAGCTAGAGGTAATCCTACTGATAAGTTGAAGTCAGAGGAAGTGATTGCTAAGGAAGAAAAAGAAAAATTAGAGAAATTAGAAAGAGATCTTTTAGCTAGAATGCAAGGGTTTTCGGATGAAGCTGACGCTAGAAGCAAGCACAGATCTGCTGATGATTTAGACGACTTTCACATAGAAGAAATCAAAGAAGCACCTGACAATGAGGAAAAAGGACAACTTGATAATTTAGATTCAAATGACAATGAAAAAGATGAAAGTGATGAAGGTAGTCAGGATGAAGAAGAAGAAGAAAATGAAGAAGATGAGGATGATGAAAATGAAGATGCAGAGGGTGAAGGTGAGGAAAGCAGTGCTGATCTAGAAAGTGATAATGAAGTAGAGAATGACACTGAAGGAAAACTAATGAATGGGGAATTGGATGAAGAAGATGCAGATGGTGAATCAGAAGAACAATCGGAAGATGACTTCTCCGATTTAAAAGTCTCTGAATCAGAAAGTGAGGAAGAAACATTACCAATAAAAGAAAAGATTAAACCTGTTAGTTCTAGCAGTGTAAAAGTATCAGAGTCAAAACAGAAAATAGAACAACCAACAAATATTGGTGATAAGCTTAAATTAATCAGTGAGCCAAAGAAAGAAAAGGAAATAGAAATCAAAAGTATCACAAATGAAGCAGATGTTGTTAAAACTATTCTAAACAATGGTCACTATAGAGTAGTAGATAAAAACAAAGAAAATGTTGTAAATTTATTTTCTTACATGTTACAGTATATAGACAAACAAGCTTCAGTTAATAGTTCAGAAGATATAGTCAAGTATTTTGAAATTTTCGACAGACTGTGTCCTCATTTCTATGATTTAGCTCATGTGGATCCAGTAGGGACTAAGACATGTATGCATGATATTTTAAATGAAAAGCATACTCAATTTGAAGAAAATAAAAAGGTTTATCCTGGTTTGGATACAGTGAGTAATTATGAATTGATCATTGCTTTAGCTTTTTATATATATTATACACAGCAAAATATTGGTAATTTTTCATTTCTGTTACAGCTTATTCTATTCAAATTAGCATCAATTTTATACCCAACATCAGATTTTAGGCATCCAATCGTAACTCCATGCCTAGTCTTTATGTGTCAAATTATATTGAGGTGTAAAATTAAAAAAAAGACTGACATCTCAAAGGGTCTTTTTGTTTGTTCCCTCATTCTAGAGGTGCAGTATTTCTCATAATTATTCTAAAGAATTTTATTTAATTATTCAAAAATTATTAATTATTTATTGAATTTCGTTATAGTATAATGAACTAAGTAAGAGGTGGTCACCAGCTACAATAAACTTCCTGCGAGGCGTCATTTATCTTTCATTGTCTAAACCATTTTCAAAAGTTATCAAAGTAATTCCTCCATTCAAATCAGTTGGTGATATAAGTAATATTCTGGTTCTCGAAGAAAATCATAAAAAATCAGATATCGACCCTGTAAACGTCAAAATGAAGGCAGAAGATTTATTTGATGAAGAAATTGATGATGAATTCAGAATAAGGGCATTTGTTACAGCTATCAAGCTATTGAGTGAATATCAAAAGAATTGTAATGAGCTTGAGGCAGCATTTTCCATTTTCAAACCAATTTACAATTTACTGAAATGTGGTTCTGTCAAGAGGTTCCCAAAAAGCGTTCAAGAATTGGTAAATGTATTTATTAGTGATTTAGAACGACTAAAAGAGAAAAAGCTTGAACCTCTTTCAGTTGCTCAAAAGAAACCAAAAGCTTTGAAACTGTATGAGCCTCGAATAGAAGTTGTGTAAGTATTCAATCAATGAAAATAGTTAGGATATTCAATAGGCTTGTTGAAAGTTTTTTTATTAATGCAAATTTAATTTGCAGGTATGAAGGTAGAAAGCATCCACGAATGCCCAAGGAACAAGTAGAGATATCAAAGCTGCGTAACAAAATAAAGAAGGAGAGAAAGAGTGCGATTCGTGAGATACGCAGGGACAATGCCTTCTTGTCAAAGGTGAAAAGAAAGCAGCAGATTGCAAGTGATGTTGAGCGTAAACGTAAAGTCAAGGAGATCTTTGGTGAGGCTGCTATGCAGCAACATGAACTGAAGAAATTTAAGAAAAAATAAATCAACTATTGATAGTTGTTGAATGTACCATGTAAAATAGAGTTCTGATACTGAAATATTGTTACAAATATTTTTTAATCAGCCATGTAAATTATAATAGAATGTTTTACAAGAAATTAAACAACTTGTATTTAATTTTTTTATTTGCTCCAATTTATATGCTATCTCAAATCAAATTTAGTTTGAAATTAAAAAAAAAAACAATTATTCCTTTACTGAATAATCAGTTCAAATATTTAGATTTACGATTCGATTTGAGGTATTGAATGCTTACGAGTAGTTCATCCAGGTAAAGCTAATTAATCACCATTTTCATCATCATGACGAGGTGATAAATGCGCTCGCTCGCACAATCACGCACAATCGCCGCAATGCAAATGCAAAAGCGCGAATGAAAAAAAAAACTGCGCATAGAGCTGTTCACGGCGCATGTGCGATTCGCAGTTAGTGTAAAAGAAAGACGCGGCGGTTAGCGGTATATGTATGTGCCTTAGTGTAGGTGCGACGTTGTAATGGTGAACACGACGAGAGAGCGAATGTGGAGGACGTTACTGTAAATATCAAAACACCGTCGCAAAAGGATCGACCCAAGAGAGGACAAAAAGTATTTTCTAACCTCATCGCTGGTCCAGCTCGGATGCAGGCTCATTCATCTTTAAGTAAAAAATAGGCAAGTATTTTAGCCTCCGAGGTTAAACGTATGCAGATGCTGCATGCATCGTTGTTATAACAGTCTTTCGGTTCTTTTTTTTTCTCGTGCGCCGAGAGTCCTTTGTTGACCTCAATTTTGCTGCCACTGTGCCCTTACTTTTCGTGTATTAATCACATGATCTCTGTGCTCCGATATACACTTTTGTCGCGTTGCTTGTACGAGATCAGGTGTTCACGTTTTGCTAACGTCTGCTGCATATATCTGCTTTTGATTTCACATGCAAATTTTGGGTCAAGTTGAATTGACTTTATTTTCCGCTTATCCGGATGAGTTTTTGACAGCTTTTGCCTAAATTTTCCTGGAAATATATTTTTATGCTTTCAATATGTCACCCAGTGTTTTTTTATTAATTAGAACATGTCATAATACATTTGGCATTTTTTTTCACAGTGTTATTACTACTTACTATCTATTTGAATAATTAGTATGAGTGATATAAAGTCTTTAGAATATATAGATCATCTCTAATTGTCCAACATTCATGCTATTATTTCTTACATCAGTCTCATTGAAATTCAAATTTTTTCAAACCTACTTATGTATTTCCCAGTGTACTGCTTTTTTCATGATAGTGTTGTATATTTTCAAATTATTTGATTTCTTTAGTCAATTAAATCTATAAAGTAATGCTAGTTAGAATCAATAACCTCTCATGATCTTATACTTATATATAACTATTGACAAAATCTTTCAATGAATAATTAAATTTGTTTATTTTTATTGTTGCAGTGAATAATGATATAGTAACTATATCAACAAAAAATGTCGAATAACAGTGTGCCACATTCTTCCTATGGTTTGGATCAGCAAGGAAGACTCGTCCGAATAGAACCTGGTACATCACATCCAAATGTCAGTCGACTATCAAGTTTAGAAGAGACTTTTAGGAGGCTAAGCTCAAACTTTAGACAAGATGATACACCACATGACTCTACACTTGGTAAGCAAATTAATTCTACTTTCTTTTGCAATCAAAAATAAAAAAAAAAAATTTTAATTATGTTCACCATTGATTTCAGATGATCTCACAAGAAATTCCATATCTGATGTGACAGACCCAGAACTTTCATCAGATGTAACAGATGGAGCATCGTCGCCTAATCAAACTACAGCAAGCATTCCCCAGTTGAGCTCTGATGAAGAGTAAGTTAATTAACAATTATTTACAAGCTACTGAACCAACGAGAACTTTTCTCAATATGTCTTATTGTATTCCAGCAAAAGGTACTGTTGGGTTTGCTTTGCAACAGACGAAGATGATGCAACGGCTCCATGGGTTAAACCCTGTCACTGCCGTGGAACAGCCAAGTGGGTTCATCAACGTTGCATTCAACGCTGGGTGGATGAGAAGCAGAAAGGCAGAGCAGGTGCTCATGTCGCATGCCCACAATGTAACACTGAATACATTATTGTCTATCCAAACATGGGTAAGTGAAATTCTGTTGGCACTTTATTATACAAGGATTGGTTATAATAATTACATTGTAATTGACAGGCCCTCTAGTAGTAATACTCGACACGATAGATGGACTGATTTTCCGAGCTTGTCCACTGATAGCAGCAGGCATCGTCGTTGGCTGTGTTTACTGGACGGCTGTTACCTACGGTGCGGTGACTGTGATGCAAGTTATTGGCCACAAGGACGGCCTGTCGATGATGGAACAAGCCGACCCACTGGTACTACTCGTTGGATTGCCTACGATCCCGATCATCCTTGTACTTGGCAAGATGCTCGACTGGGAGGATCAGGCGCTCAACTTGTTCAGGAGGCATGCGTGTAAAGTTCCAATTTTGAAACGGTTCCTCAAGTGCCGGTATGTATTTTGTGATGGTTTTGAAGAACTTTGCGTAAACTCGAAGACTTTATTCAAACTTTTTCTGTTTTTTCTTTAGTTGTTCGGAAGATGAAGTAGCAAGGTCCCAAGACGTTCCCCCAATGAGTGACCCAGTGTCAGCCACGAGAGTTTTGTGTGGAGCTCTGTTGCTACCCACGATTGCAACTATTTGCGGGAGAATATTTTTTTATAGCATAAACTCAAATTTCCAGAGAACTTTACTGGTAAATTCAAAATTTAATATGAATACAAGCATAACAATCAATATTTTTAGTAACGTCTTTTTTTAAATTCTGTTTCCAGGGTGGAGTTGCATTCATAACGATTAAAGGAGCCTTCAAGATTTATCACAAGCAGCAACAGTATATCAGACAACGCCAAAGGCGTATTATGGACTATACTGACACTAACATTGCGTTGTACAGGAGACAAAGGAGTTCAGATGATAATCAGGCAAACTGAATGTATTTAAAACCGTTTTGAATAGTTTTAAAGCAAGGACCTGTACAAATTAATTAGCATAAAATAATAACGTATATTTTAAACGTTCAATAGTTCAGTTGTTCGAAGAGAAAAAAAACTTTTTTTTAGACAATATAAATACCTTATACAAGACTTATTGCTTGAAAAGTCGTACTATTTTGATGAATTATACATACGTTCTCCCAAAATAAGTTTGAACTACGATACTGTAAAGTGTTCTCTCAAATAATGCACATATTAAATTACCTTAAAAAATTATGAAATATTAAAAGTTCAATGTCGAGAGGTATTTCAATTGAACTGCCTGCAGTTCTTATCATACTATCTTATTTTTCATGAGCGCAAAGAGATGTTTAAATCCTAGTTTTTATAATTACCTTTTAATTTTCCACATAAGCTTTTTTCTTCTTATTAAAAAATTTTGTAGAAATGAGATAATAGTAACTGAACGATACATAAAGTAATAACTTCAATCCGCGATGTTTATAATTTTTTATAAATAGAAGTTTACAATTAGCATGAGACTAAGTTGAATTTGTTGCAGAAAGTATTATACAAATCGGTTATATATTTTTGAATTTGTAAAAAAAAATATTTCAAGAGAAAATACGAATTTAAGTAATGTAAATATTCCTAAAACGATTTAGCTTAAAGAACATGTATACCATGTTTATATCATCCAGTAACAGAAGAAGACAAAAACAGAAGTACGTTTGTCATAGTTTTATGTATTATAATTAAAGTACTATTACAAGCTTCATTTGTCTTTTCATTCAAAATACTTTCTATAAAAAGATCCTTTAGATTGCTTGATTTTTTTTTGTAGATAGAAAATTGACAAGAATAGAAAAGGAAAGTTTATTTTATCAGCAGATTTATAGGTACTCAAGTGTTTCATTATAAAAGTTATATCAAAATACAGTTATATGTATACATACAGGGACAAAATTAATTAATTTATTTTTAAGGGATCAATCTAATGGTATAATTATTTTGTGGCCACAACTCTGAAGAGTTCTATTGTGGGCGGAGTCGTACGATTTTTAATGCTCACAGAAACGATGACGTAGATATAGGAAATAAAATTTCTTACCTGCAGTACTCAGTAGCGCGCTCAAGTTATGGAGGGAAGAGTAAAGTTTTATCTCTCACCGTTGGATTCAATTAGGTAGTCATTTTCGTGGACACCCAGCTTTCAATTCAGTTTTTGTTGGATAACGTCAGAATTCGCACTCACGTTTCTTTAATGAATTTTTTCTCGTCAATAAGAACATAATTCACGAACTCGAGAATTCGCAAGGTAACCTCAAACCGCGGTGGCCTTGAATCACCGGATGTCAAACTCTTTCGCTTTATTTACTGAAACAGTTGAGTTTTCTTGCATCTAACAAAATTAACGTCTATACTATTCATTCATTCATCATCATTCTAACGTAATTCTAATATAATTGCTTAACAGCTCTCATCGACATAATTCTACTCAAAATATTTCCCCATCGTTATAATTTCCTGGAAATTCTCAGCAATTTCATTTGAATTCCACAACGTATGTACATACATACTATTGTTGTACCATTGAACTAAACCCACGCATATATGGATATTGTAAAAAAGTTTTCGCAATATTGCAAAAAAAAAGTTCCAGCTTACGTATGACGTTATCTGCACTAAAACCGTAACGTTTGTAAGATAAACTTTTTCTCAAATTACGCGGGCATTGAACGATTACAGCGACGTATCCAAAAGCTTTTCGCAAGTTGCTTGATTTAAAAATCGCGGTTCCCGTAAATAAATCGCATTACTTAAAAAAAAACTTAAAATTTGAAATTGGTCTTAATTTTTCGTATTTCTTGAAATTTGTTCACCTACAAATGCCGGTCCTATATTAAATATTCATACATACATTCCCATATTCATCCTATATGTGCATATAGGTATAATTCGAATTCTCAAACGAAAAGAATGTATTAGCAAAGGAAAGTAGACAATTTTTTTATTAAATTATTGAAAAATTTCAAATTGGTGAATTCAATGAAGTAAGGAATATAGCTAAACTAGTTTTTTTTGTAACATAACAGCTATGATTCATGCTATGATCATCTAGATTTAATTAAATTAATTGACCCGTGAAGGTAGTGGAAATAAAATTTCTATTACTGTAAACGTAATTGAGTGATGTTGAAATCAAGAGGCTTATTAGTGTTTTAAATTTATCCATTTGAAGTGCTTTTGAATTATGCGAGCCTGGCCGTGCTTTCGATTTTTTTTTTTTTTTTGCTGAAGCCCACATATCTCAAAATAACTGAATGACTACTGGTGACCTTCATAATTCCTAATGGGGTATTTGAACTTTTTTTAGCTTCTTGGATACTATAGTTATTTAAAACATCCTTTCGCTTCTGCGTCGAAGATGAAAATGTGCAACTCACAGCTGCAGGTGTTATATTGCCCAGCAACAGTATTGAATGCATCGTCGACTTGGAGCCCGCATTGACAGAGTGGTTCGAAAAATCGAAAAACTAAAGAAATTAACTAATGTGATTTTTCAATATTTTCCTAGACTGAATACCTAGTCGTTTGAGTACCACACAACCAACCATTTTGGTGTGTCAGAATAAAGAATTCAGAAGAAGGTGAACAGATCAGAGCTTTTCTATTGATTGCAACATGCGCAGCGACGGCAGTGAACGGATCGCCGATTTGAAGTCAGCTCTGACAGAGTCGATAGAAAAATTCGAGAAAAACAAGAAAAATAGACGATGGCTCTCGAAGCCAGTATATTTAATCGAGAGAGCTGAGTCGACGTCGTCGTCGTCAGCTGAAGAATTGTCTCTCCATCACATAATTTCGTACAGTTATTTAATGGATTTTGTAAAACTCTCTTTGAAACCCGAAAATGAGAAAAATTTTGAGTTACTCTTACGAATTCTGGGGGATTACGTGGCGTACGAAAGACAATTATTAGAAAGACGTAAATATTCCACGCTTGATATATCTCCCGTAACGTTGGATTTGTTCGAGCAGTGTATCGACGAACAATCGAACGAAATAAACGATCCTCGAAATGTCATAAAAATAAAAAAAGGTCAGAGTGATCGCGAGGCAATAAAACTGAAACTCTCACAAGTATGTCAGAAAATGCTACGATTGTTTGTATGGCCGCCGTACAATTTAATCGTGGGGCCCACATATCGAACACGCGATCGAGCGAGTGCCTTCGATTCCGAAATTGCCATGTTGCTGGAGGCACCTGCGTACTTCCAAATTATCGATTTTCGACGAACGTTGTGGACTATCAACAACTTACCCGATAGACGCACTGCGGAATTGTACGATCATTTGTACGAATTGCATAGTGCGATGTTGAAAGCTCGACCTTTGCCAAGACCCTACAATCCAGACGAATGGACTGTCCATACCGGCTCGCAGTTGGAACTTGAATTGGACAAGGTATTCGCAAAGTACGAGGATGAGCACGAACTGGCAAACGACATTGCTGACGACGTTGACGTGGATCAATATGTGCGTGAGCGATTGTCCGACTGCCTTGACGATATAACGAGTGCAGTGGAATCTATGGATCTAACCGTTAATCCGTATCAGGAAGACTTGCCACACGCAGACGTAACAGTTTCGACATCACTTGTCAAAAAGCGTGTACATTTACGGCTTCTTCGAGGAAATTACTGGAAATTAATGGAGGAAATGAGGCAAATGTTTCGGGAATTGTCGAAAAATTTGAAAACGGAGAAACGCGGTATTAAAATCTGCATAATCGACTCAGAGCGGAAACGAGTGATTGACCTATGCAACCTCTATCGCTTCGATCATTTGATTTTTTTTTTCAAGACGTTCGGTAGTTTTATTCCAAGCAAATTTGAACGTCCTAAGAGGAGTTTGACTTCTACGGAAATCGCTGAAAAAATATCAAGTGTATTTTCACTTGCTAAAGAAATCTTGGAAGATACAGATAAGGCGAGATACAGATATTGACGAGTACCTTACAGCGGCCAGAGAAACGCAGTCGTATTCTGCAAACCTAAAATAAGTTTAAAATAAAATACGCATGCAAATGTAAAAGAAAATAAAAAATAATCTGTGAAACATAAGAAAACAAAACATCATAATAAATTATAAAACCCACTTCTTTTCTTTTGAACAATACTTTATTTTTAACATTTGTAACAAACGGTTACTGAGAAACTACAATTGTTGGAGGAGAAACTTGCGCGACACCGAATGAACTGCTAGGTCGTGGTTTCATCAGCAGTTTTCCTCAACATTAAGTCACGAAGCTCAGTTTTTTTCACCATAGAATTATTTTTTGGGCTTAAGGCACAACAGAGCGTAGATTCACATACCCATCATTCTGCACTTTCAAGCCGAGCAGAGACGAAAGATGTAAAAGCTAGGTTTTGGCTCTGAAGTAGTTATTAAACTTAGAGCGCACTGACAATGAGAGAAGCTTATACGCAACACGGGAGGAAAAAAAGCAAGAATAAGAAGTATTATACTGATATGTATGGGGAAAGGGACGTATTACAAAATAAGAAAGAGGTTTATTAGTTTGATTGGGAAAACGTGAATAACTTAATGACTGCATTCAGAAAGTTGACAAAAAAAACAAAGTGTATTTTCCATGAATGAAAGATTTTTAAGCAACTGCACAATAAATATATTATGGATCAATCCTCGAAATATCATGAAAATTACAAATATGTTCCAATGCGTTAAAATTTGATCGAAATATTATTCGCAGTTGAAGTAATCAAGTTTTTCAAATTTTCATTATATAAAAACTTCACGATAGCACACAAAGTTCTGATAGTACAAATCCTGTCAAGGCTACCAAAGAATTTTTCTTCGCTACTGCTTTTTTGTATTGCAATTTGATGAATTTTGCATATTTGCCAAACGTATTTTTCAATTTATATCCATTAGAAGTTCCAAAATATTTGTCAATAGCCTCACATTCCGCCTGTATCATTGTCGGGTAAGTAGTGACTACGAAAGGTTCCGACAAGAAATCATTGAGTTTAATCGAAGATGAATCAATAATAATCTCCTTGAGTTGCATCGATAGATTTAAAGCTGCATTGTTGAACAGATCGCCATTGTAATCACCGTAAATAACTCATATATGACGAAATCCTTAAAAAAACCACTTTTCTGGGGTCTAGATTAGCAAAAAATTTTTTTAATGCTAAGGCTTCCGGACCTTGTTCCTGTTCTTTTTGAAGGTATATAGTGTCGGAAAATGCTCGTGAACATTGGAAGTCCTCGGGAACTATATTTTTTCAGCATTTTCCCGATATTAATAACAAACTACAAATATAATTATTTTACAATTTTTTTGATAATTTGTCACCGCATAATTATTTTTAAATGAAACTTTTTTCTACGTAAAGGTCTTCTTTTTTGATATCATTTTGAGTGGTTAAAAATGTTTCTAGCGGTCTTAGAAGCCGAGAAATCAGTATTTGAAGAAATGCCGTTTTTCGCCTATGTTCAGTGAGAAAAGCCCATTTGATTATAATGGAAAAATGCCAAAAAAGTAGTTCCTGCAGACTTTTCTAATGTTCACGAGCATTTTCCGTCACTATATACCTTAAATAAGAAGAGGAA
>JAWWMK010030760.1:0-14134 GCA_035047105.1 Galeopsomyia nigrocyanea
TAGTCATATTTTTTGTTTCGCGATATCATGCGTACCCGAGGAGAAAACAGGGCGACAAATTTCTCCATTTACTATATATATTTTAGTGTGCTATATATATGCGTAGAGGGACCTTAATTACGAAGATCAAACGAAATATATGTGAAACTATACTTTCAAGATCGTCTTTATCTTTTTAAATTTAAATTTTTGAATTGTACAATTGTTTTCATAGTATTATATGAACAATGCGTATAAGGTGTTTTCCTATAAAGCAGTAATGGATCAATTACTTTTGGAACGAGGGCCCTTTGCGAAAAGTAAAACGTTTCGCTTTTCGATTTTTTTTCTTTCAAATCAGCAAAGCAAACCCTTAAATTATTGATCAATTGTAATATCAACACGTAATGAGAATATGATACAGTATTAATTCAACTGCTATAAGATTCAACTATAAGATAAAAAAAATACCTACATTGTTTCCTTACCCTTTTATTCACTAGAATAAAACCTAACGAGTTCTCAAGTATCCTTTCCATTTTTCCTTCAAAAAAAAGAAAAGAAAAGAAAAGAAAAAAGAGAGAGCGAGAGAGATTACAGCTCTTGCGTTCATTTTTTTCTTTCTTTCTCTGCTACCTTGTGCACAAGCACGCATTCGTGAAAGCGAAACAACGCCGCTACCGCCGTGCGCGAGCGCGGTATCTCGTTTCCCGCCATTATCGGCAGCAAGCATGCAACCCGCACATTAACTAACGAGAAAATGAAAGAGAGATAGAGAGAGAGAGAGAGAGAGACGTTTTTCCGTGCGTCGTCGCTGTACACGCGAAGACGACTTTTCGATATAGCATCGTCTCTAACAATGCGAGCGCGCGCGGCGTTATTGAATTTCCCCTTTCGAGTTCCACGATGAAATGGTTCTTTTTATCAGTGACTGCACTACACGCTCTCTCTCTCCCTCTCTCTCTCTCTCTCTCTCTCTCTCTCTCTCTCTCTCTCTCTCTCTCGCTTTCTGCGCCGATTGAATTATTTTCTCTCTGTGCTCGTTACTCTGTCTGTGACTCGCGGCACCCTTACCCGCGCGCGCTTTGATCGAAATTGTAAATAGTCGAGAGACGTAGGTATATATATATATATATATATATATATATGTGTGTGTGTGTGTGTGTGTGTGTGTGTGTGTGTGTGTGTGTGTGTGTGTGTGTGTGTGTGTGTGCACGCTGCGAGAAGACTTTGTAGAAATTGTATTTTTGTTTATTTGATTTTCATACTGAATATATACCACGTAAATTCGGAACTGTTTTTTTTCCATTCATCAAAAACGATTCATAATTTTTAAGTAGTTATATCCGAGTTTAGTCAGACAATTTTTTTGAAAAAAAAAAAATACCATTATTTTTTTGGGGTATATACGCGAAAACTTTGTTCAGCAAACATCACGTTCGGCTAAAAGGAAAGGAAAACTAAAGCATCATGTCGGTGCGCATGGGTATCGGTAACTCGATACGCAAAACGCGTCAACTGCACTTTTGCCTTTCCGCGAACGAGTCAGACGTCGATGGTTTTGCCAAACTATCGGTGAGTGCGCTCCCTCTTCCGTTTGTTTTATCTGGGTAATAGTCGCTCCTGCTACTGCTGCTGCTGCTGCTGAAAGTCGTATATACAGAATGACGTCCCGGCAAATAAGAGTAAAAAAAAATACGTCCTATCTGACGTTTGAAAAAACAACGCTTTCACTTCTATTTCCTCTGTCGTTGTCTCTCTCTCTCCCTCTCTCGCCCTGTGTATTTTTTCCCAGTGCTCTTATCCTCATTACCACCTTTTACCGTCATTAGGTCTTTGCAGTTACTTTTGCCTTTCATCTGCATTATTTTTGTTTTCTTTTAAAATATTATTGGCGGATTTGGAATTTTCATCTGCTGCACGCGACTAACAATAATTATTTATTTCAAAATTATGGAACGCGTAGATGACTATACTGTAGTGAGAATTTTAGAAAGGAAACGTATGACATTCAATTTCAGTTGCACGATTAGATTTCATCTTGAGTGACGTTAAATTTTCTGCATTTGAATATTTTAGCTATTGTCATTTATCAGTGCAATGTTATCCTCGCATAAACGAACTTTTATGACTAAGCTTAAAATTTATGATTAATTTTGGACAGATAATAATAAAAGATATTTTTGATATACATACATTTTTATACAACAATATACTTCAAAATTTTAGTACACCTAAGAATACTAAAAAATAATTTATTGAAATAAAAATCATTTTGGATGATTGAATGTCACCGTAACCAGAGAATTATCTGCCCCCATCAAATGAATATTCGTTCCGCAAACGCACTCCAGTTCGCTTGTACTAATTAACTCATCATTTATCTCTAACTGAACCTAGACTAAAACCATTCACCGCACAAAATAAAGTTTTCAACGGTAGTCCTCCTTTCCGCCACCATCATCCGTCAATCTCGAGTGCAACCCGCGCTAATAAACTGAAATGAGCATGACGCGAACAAACAAACTGCTCCATCAAGGGGCAGCCAAGCAACACAATATGCAAAGCCTCTTATTATCCAACGAGGCGTGTTGCACAAAACACTCGTTCCCCGCTGACACGTATCTCTCTCTCTCTCTCTCTCTCTCTCTCTCTCTCTCTCTCTCTCTCTCTCAGTCTTCTTGTGCTTCGTTCCTTTTAAAAGCCAAAGCGGATGAGCACGCGAGAGAGTCGAGTCCACGCTCGTTCTACGGCGATCCATCACAGCCAATTTCATGCACACAGCCGCACAGTTGACTATATAGAAGAAAACTCACTATGGGAGGGGAGGCTTCATCGATCATCGCGACAGGGCGAATAAACTTTTCCATTCTAATGCTGCACAGACGCGCTAATACGCTGTCACTCAGCTTCTGTATGTGTGTGTATACTACCATAGTAGGGCTTTTTGTATGCGCTAGCGCGATGAGGCTCTTCGGAGCGTTTTGTTTTAATGAGTGATGTCTGTGGATTATCAAGCCAACGTAATAGCTCTGGAGTATGAGGAATTATGAATGGCACTCGTGAAGCGGTTGTAAATGAGCGCGGGATTATTATTTTGAAAATTCACGCATATTCGCGTGTATATGTACTTCGATAAGCTGATGCTTCATGTATTTTGGGAAAGGGGAATGTATGCTTTATTAGTACGCGCGGGTATGCGAGAAGTGGTATTATCTATCATGGAAGTTAGGGATAGACGTAATGGGGTAATATGAAACATTTTCGAAAACAATATTTAGAGAGATATTTCAGCCAACGATGTATTTTCCAAATTTTAACGAGGATTTTGCAACAATTGAAAGGTTCTATATTCGACAATATCGAGCAATGAAAAAAGAAAAGCCGTTGCACGTGAGTCAAATTAATGCCAATCATGCAATTAACAGCTGCAAACTCTGTCTTTTTTTTCTCCTGATTTCGCAACTTTCTCTGAGAAAAAAGAAGAGAAAAAATTCTCATTGAAATTTCGACTTAAACGAGTTCAATTATAACTCCCTCCGTACAAACTGCCTCCCCCTCACAGCCATACACTCGACAAGTAGAAAGAAGAAGAGGTGGGGGAGGAGGAGGAGGTCGAGTTTCGAGTGGTAGCCGAGCACGTATGCTGCCGCAGCTAAGTGAAAACCGTGACTGAAGTGAGAGGTCCGATTAGTTATGGGGCGGCTCCGTGTATTCGCAGAATCATCGAGCCTCTTATTCTTGGAATAGTGGGAGGTACACATATGTGCGCAAATAGCCCCCGGAAGAAAGCGAGAGGTTTCGCTCGATTCGCTTCGGGAAAGAGGAAAAAAAAAGTCAATTGCACGGTAAACAGTTAATTGAACTTCGATGGGATGGAAAAAATTCTTGCGAGGTACAATGGAAATCTCCTATGAAACTATTTAATGCCTTTTTTTTCTTTTTCGCGAATAAAAGTATTTCGACTATATGGAATTGCCTGAAAAGTCACGTTGTTTTATCAGATGACGATCGCGATAAAGCAAACTATTACTTGCTTGAATATCTCAAACAATTTTTGTGTGTGTTAGCTTACTCAAATAAACGGTGCTAATAGCAGATTAGAAATATCGCATTCATTGTACTATAAGTAAATTATACATTCTGGTGATTGAATCTCGAAGAAACAAAATAAACTCAAGAATCAGTTTCCCACATGAATCAGTCTGATGAAGCGCAGTAGCTGGATCTTTGGTAGTCTCCGAAGATTGCCTAAGTGAGTAACAACGTAGAATTAAAATTCGATGAGCCGCGCATCTTCGTCGGTACATACATCAGCCGAAATTCCTGCTCGCATATACATTTATACGCACTACTCGCGAGTCTCTCTCCTTTGACTTGCAGGTGTGTATGTATCTATATATATAGGGAATATAGCCTAAATATAAATGAGAGCTCGAGCGCGCAGAGAGCAGAGAGCGAATGCGCGCGCGAGGTATGTTTTATGCATCGGCGCTATACGACGACGTGCGCGCATCACGCTCGACGATTTATCGGAAGCCCAACGGATCCCCGTTAACGACCACTATACGACGACAAAGACTCGTCTCGCGCGGAATTCCTGTGGAATAAGCCAAAGCAGCGAGCGCTCTCTCTCTCTCTCTCTCTTCTTTTTTTTATATGGCTTCGCGACTTCGCGGTTAAAATTCTAATGGGGGGGGGGGGGGTGGGGGGAGGAGGCAACTTCGATTTGTGATTGAAATTTTCTCTTTCGATTGTTGTTGTTGTGCGTACGCGCAGAACTCCATCACGTTGATTGTTCGTATGTGCGTCTATACCGATTTGGAAGAAAATAGATGCGTGGTGTTTGCTGCTCTCTTGGACACAGTTTAATGAGCGCTGAATTCGGTGAAAGGCCTTGTAAAAAAAATTTTTACATTGTTTCAAGGGTGATCTTTCGAGACTTGAGCTTTTGAAGTACCGTAACGAGTGTATTTACTTTCATTTCATAAATATTCTGTAAACGCAGTTACGTCAGACCTCTCATGATTTTATGTTTTTGAAAAATATACACCTTTTTCACTGTCAACAAATGAGTGGTAACTGAAAGCATGAATTTTTTTCATCTGAAAAACAACCACGACGTTGAGGAAATATCGAAAAGAATGATGGACGTGCAAAATGTAAACTAACCGGATACGTAAGCAAACAAAAATAGAGAAGAAAATTTAATATACCAACAACGTTGGAAAATGAACGAAAAAAAACGGTGAAGAGAAAAATATGGATAGAGGAGGCGCAAAAATAAGCGAGATAAATGTGCGTGACGGGAGTATCGTAGTAGGGGCCCTGAGGCCCTCACCTGAAGGGATATACGTGCCCTGACAATCTAAGTGCCTTGGCTTATAACGAGGAACTCGCCGGACGGCTACTATATGGCGATTCGTCAGTACGGTAGCGAGAGTACAATCAACCGTGAACAAAAAAAATAAACGAGAAAGAAATACGAATAAAACGGTTTCTCCTCATGTTTTATAATAAATTATCATATTCTTTTCAATTGGATATTTGCGTTGGCTCGAAGTTATCGTATATCAAAGTATCACTTGTTCAAAAAGAAATTTTTTAAATCTTTTTTAAGTGTCTCGCTTTTATTTTGAGAGAATGCACTGCTGGAAAGAATAAGTGGATATGCCGTTATTGCCTATGAATTTCAAAAGAATAAATCTTATTATTTGACAAGTCGAGAATTCAATATAATCTCAATAAATTTGAAAGAGAGAGAGACGCTATCACAAAGACGCTTCGTATCTTCAAGGCACAAAAGAATTTATATTGAATAGAAGTTTTTCCGTAATAAGCGATGGAAAGATTTTGTTTTTCCATTTTGAAAACTCATAAGTGGCATAACACAGATAGTTAAGATTATTCTAATCTTATTCTCCGATTTAAAAATTCCCATTTGATCAAAATCATCAACAAAACGTCTCTCAATTTCTACAACCTAATCGTGCTTTAATCGCGTTCATTGTCTGACAACCAACACCAGAAGCGCAGCGACTATGCCTTAGGCGACTGACGGACGTTGCACCTTTGCAATTTTACACGCATCCCCCAAGGCGCCGTTGTTGTAACAATTCACGAACTAGAGCGGCTGTATTCATGACAGACACGAGGAATCCCGGCAATTTCGTTGAGATATATCGCTCTTGATAACGCGTGGGAGTATTCGCTGAGTGATATAGATTAGATGCTCCGGATTCATGAATACTTTTTTACTTTTTTACTTCAACAGTAAATGCATCTGCCAATGCACTGAAGTTGCAGAAAGGACGGGAGTATTACTGACGGGCTAGAAAAAATTACAAGATTTGAAGAATTTCTATTTCTCAATAAGTAAGGTAAGTAATAAAACATTAACTGAAATAACTGTGACCCGACCTATTGAATACATAATAATTTTAATCCTCTACATACAATATAAAAATAATTTATAATTTAAAATAATAACAATTAATGAAATGATAAAATAAATCATTGGTCATCAAATTAAAATTATCGACTAGTCAAATTATCATTGGTCCATATCGACCACTCAGTGTTAAGCAACTCGCTCCTGATTGGTCGACTTGATGGACCAATCAGGTGACA
The DNA here is from genome assembly GCA_035047105.1 of Galeopsomyia nigrocyanea. NCBI lineage: Eukaryota > Metazoa > Arthropoda > Insecta > Hymenoptera > Eulophidae > Galeopsomyia > Galeopsomyia nigrocyanea. The sequence goes on from JAWWMK010030760.1 coordinate 6,610, forward strand.
CCTCGCTAGGATATATATACCTCAGCAATCATTGACTGGATCAATTGCTTGAGTGCTCTGCTCAAGTGAACACTAAGCACTTACAAGTGAGTAACCATGGCTTTCCTACGTCAACTGTTGACTTCAATGGGCTTTTATAACCCAGGCTTTGACATTATCAAAAACTTACCTATCGAACTCTCTCAAATTATCTTTAGCTATCTGGACTCTTCATCACTCATGAATGCTGCTCTAGTTTCTCACAAATATCTCTCTATCTGCAAATCAACTTCCACTTTTCAACACAAAATTCGTCGCCATATTCGCCGACGATACGGCAAATTTTCCAAAGTTCTAGCTTCTACTAAACCTCACATGCCTGTCATCAAACCTATTATTTCTCTTCCTCAAACTAATTTACGACTACATTCAACATTTTCACTCATCAAACCTTCAGTAAATGTTATTCCTAAACTTTCTTATAACAAACCTGTCATTTCATCCACACAGTCAACAATGAAGCTTCATATCAACTCTTCTTCCACTACTATATTACCCATACCCAGCACTAACACTTCTACTAAAACTAAACCTCCGTCAAAAAAATCTTTTACTTATAAACGGCTTAGATTATAAAAAATTAGTGTAATACTGACAATCATTGCGTTCAGCAATGATCTATTTTTAGTGACAATGATCGCCGACGATCAGGCATTTGTTTATATTATACATTTGGAAGTTTTTGATTATTTTGACATCTGATTGTACTGACAATCATTTGACTTAACTAATAATTAGTATTAGTTTGTAATGTTATTTTGTATTCTGAATAAATCTTTAAAAATGTGAAAAAATCTTAATAAAAAAAATTCATATTTTAATTTAACGATCGGTCCTATTTATCAAAGATATGATATTACATGCAGTTATGCAGTTTCACTCACAATCATCATTGATTTTCCATGAAAGACAAAATGAAAAATAAAATTGGAGCAACCAGATTACCCCGTGATATCGATTTATTGATAAAATCTCTTTCTTTTGTAGCGATTTACAATGCATTGGTTCTCGATACTACACGCGGTATGATAAACTCTATCTTGTAGAGTCAAGATGATGTCATCGTTTCTTTTGTGCACCCTTTATTCCATTAACCTTTTGTGAGACGCGCGGTGACTTGCAACATGATGTATCAGTTTTTTAATACTCCATCCCTTCCTTGTGCAAGTGTCACTACATAATTTGGCGCTTTAACTCGAGCCTGATTTATAAGTCATGAATCTTTTTATAAATTATTGAATGTTTGAAAATAACTTTTAAGATTATATTTTATCCAAAATTGTATCATTCTGTACTGGTATCTTTATTTATTGCTTTCAATGTACTATAAATTTTTTAAATTATCCTGGATCTCTTTATTGCGAAGTGATATACTTTAACTTGTATTAAAGTAATGTTAGATTGTGAAATATTATCTGAAGTAGTAATTGGCTCGGCAGAACAATATATTGCACTTGATTACTTCGAATAAAATGAAGGCCAGTCCATAGACAGAATAAAGGGTCCAGTATTATTACCGTCGCGATATAAATAACCGAGAGAACAAAACTGCGCGACGCAACCCACTTTATCGGGTAGCCGAAGTGCTTATTTTCGCAAATTTACGGCAATCTGTCAGAGCCCCTAACAACGCACTCTCGTTGAAAGAGACAGTGCATATAAAAAAAAAGAAGTAGCGTACCGGTTGCTGTTCGGAGATAAGAGTCCTTATCTGCGCTTCGACAGGATAAACATATTCATTGCTACCGGATGACTCGACGCCGCGCACGAACGTAGAGAGAAATAAAGAAAGAATAAAAAAAAAAGTAACGAATCACTCCCCCTTTTTGCCGATCGTTTAGATACTCTCCCTTTCTCTCTCCCGGACTCGAATCTCCATAAATCTTTCGGCCGATTTCGCGTCGCGTGACATATCTGAAGATAGATATATATATATACGTGTACGTAGGTTGGTAGGAGCGGGTATGTGCTTTTCCCCGCGCGGTAAACGTTTATGCAAATGCGCCCACGCGCAGACGACGACGACGTTATACCTCGCAGTGTCAAAGTGCGCCGTAAATTTTGCGTTTCGGGGCGCACTCGCGCGCTTGCCCAGCGTGGTTGTGTATGCAGTCGTTAAAATCCACCCCGCAGGCCTTGCTTTTATTCTCGCACTGCGACTTTTACTTTCTTCGCTGCGGCGATTTCTTTGGCCATTGTACTTCAATGTCGTCGAATTTCGCTTGGACATTTATTTTGCGAAATGGATCATTTTGCGATGGACACTTGAAGTTTTTAGAATGATATAACGAAAAATGGAGTATCACTGCGATCAAACATGTATGCTGAATAGATCAACATATTTGGTTTTACTATTCATATTTTGCTCGTAAAATAGCCTCGTAAAACGTCGTGCAAATCATCATTTCCGGCATGAAAATTCAAAAGCAAGCCGAAGTTATCTCGCAAGCCAGTGGTAGTTAAAATTGTACTGAACATATCCTGCATAAAGTTACATGTAATTACAAAACAGTTCTACATCCACACCGTTGTCTCGACAAAACAATCTCACCGCGTAATCTCTATAAGATAACAATAAACCAACACCGCGCGCGTACCAGCAGCATTGGTGCAAGTAAGTGCAACTTTCTCGGAGTGCAATTCCGCGCAACAACTTTTCTCATCCGCCGAGGCTTCGCAACACACGAAAAAGCTCATCAAGCTGGCATACCACTTCATTACGTTAACGCTGCGGCAAGTATACTACAATCGCATGTAGCGTAGCATACCGGGCAGTAGCAAAAAGCGAAACTCCTCGGCCACGGTGTTAATCAAAATCGCACCTCCCGCGCGAGCGCGAGGAGGACTTGAAAGAAAATAAAAACGTTATAGCTTACGAGCGTCGAGCGTAAAGTATACATGGGAAGTTCTGTTCACGGTAGGAAAAAAAATAAGTAAGAAGTACTTTGCCGCGAGAGTTTTCTTTCGCGTGGACATTAGGGCGCTCGTTAACAACAACAACGCTTGAAACTCCTTTTCTCGCGCAGACCTTTTTTTTTTTTGCTCTCGCAGTATATAGTCCGTGGCTGTGAAATGAGACGTGCCAGTGGAATGACGTTTGCGCGTGTTAAGAGAGAATTTCGCAAGGAGTTTAGGTCATTTCCGAGAGGTAATTGTGATGGAGATGATTGACATGTTTCAACGGGGGAAAAGAAGGGGTATGATGAAACGTAAGAATTGACAAGTGAAATTCTTGATCAATTACTTGGTCAAATATTGTATCAAATATAATTTATTTGTGAAACGTTGCCACGTAACAAAAGTATTTGATCGTAATTTATGTAACATTCAGACTTAGCGATTAAAGTATTAACAATGAAGATAGTTATAGAAAAAATGCTGGTCTTAAGCATCTATCTTAGTTAGTATAATTAACTAAATCATCATTTAAAGATATTTCGTAAAAATTAAATCAATATTAAAGAAGTTATCCACGTAACTGCAATTACACCGTACACAAACAGGGGATTACTGCATTTGAAACACAATGTCATTTACAAGCGAAAACTTTGGCAATACAATGCTGTACAAATTAATGCGTAAACGGATTTCAAATTACCTTCCTCGCTCACCTACATTCTCTAACAAAAAAAAGCTTTAAACAATGTTTCACCCACATTCTTTGTCATCGTATAACAATTCAGTTTCATTTCCATTTTCACGTTTTAATTCCGCGGGCAATTAAAAGGTTTCGCACATCCATCGACCGAACAAAAAGTAAAAAAAAAAATTCAGCCTACTTTTCTAGTTTTTGAACAAACGGCGCAGCTAACTCGGTGTGGGGCCATCGCACATACAAAAAGTCGCACGCGCATTATTCATAGCCTTTGGGAGAGAGAGAGAGAATTTAAAATTCGCAAAAGCAAATTCCTCGCGCGCGCACGAGCATCCACTTCAACAATTCATGAGGATTTGAACTCCAAAACGGTGTACATATCTAGAGCTCGGCGCATCGAAATGGGCTGAGAAAAAGTTTTTCGCGCGCTCTATGGAAAATTCAACTCTCCCGCGGAATAAAGTGTGCTCACGATACTCTCTCTCTCTCTCTCTCTCTCTCTCTCTCTCTCTCTCTCTCCCTCTATCCTCTGTCTGTGTGTCTGTATATGTTTCAATTCAGTTGAAAAAAAAGAGAGAGAAAAGAAGAACTTGGCCTCGTAAGCGGCGGCGTTTTCAATATTTTATGCAAGCCAGCTCGCTCGCGCTTTTCTTTCTCTATATCTCTCTCTCTGTATATGCACTGTATAGAAGTGGAAATAGAAATAGAAACTGTTCTCCGAGAAATCCACAATGCTGATCCGCGCGCATGCATCATTTCTAGGTATATGCCACACACGTTATACTTCCGTGCGCGCAAGCGGGCTTTGCCTCCGTGTGTCTGTGTGTGTATTTACTTTCGACCTGCAGCAGCGTTTACCTATATCCAGCCCACCACGATGCTCCTTTTCAAGTCTCTTTTTTACCTCGTCCTTTCCGCGTTTCCTTCATTTTCATCCGCGCACACGCGAGACATTCATACACTACTGCCATTTTCTCTCTTCTTGTCTTTGTTTTCGAGATATGTTTCTCTCTCTCTCTCTCTCTCTCTCTCTCTCTCTCTCATATCGCAATTTCCCGAGCGAAACTATTGACATGCAGCGTATCTCGACTTTTTGCTAGGTTCGATATATCAAAGAGAACTGGTTTTCGCTACGTAGAAATTATTATCGAACGAATTTCAATTTATGTCATAATACGCGCTTGTATTAATCATTCAATTCTGTTTGAAGAGACCAGCTAGTTCACCCATCTATATATAAAATCATTCTATCAAACAGTAATCGGCGTTAATGAATTTACAAATGATTTAATCTATTTGCAGGTATAAATTCGCTACATGAAACGGTGATATATTATGTACGAATTCAAATGTTAATATGTACTCGCGACGATATTACCCTTGTCATTTTGGTAATTAAATGTAATATTCATCGCATCAACGTTAAAAATGGAGTAATTTCGAAATTCATTTATTTAGCAATGTGCCAATTGCAGTATAATTAATCCATACATCATAAAGTCAAATCAATCATTCGCAACAAAAGTTGAGAATTTAAGTTGTTATAAATCCAATCAATTGATGAAAATGTTTTAAAATCATTACAAATAGTAGGTTGATCTACTCCATGCAACATGTAAAGTTGACATAAAAAATAACGAGTGCAGCTGTTCTAAATTCGAATCGATTCTCGCGTCGAATGAAAAGAAAAAAAAGTTAGACCGTCTAAATCGCTACCAGCAGCGCGCGCAGCAGCATCATTGGACAACGCGGAAGTTGGTTTGCTCGGAGTAAAGTTCGGCAGCCCCATGCGCTGGTAAATACGGACGCTTAGCTCCTTGCGGTCTATGCGGGACAAACTTGCGACGAGCTAGAGCTCGCACACTCGTGCGATCCACAGATGCCACCGAGACGAGGGTTGTCACTTGTAAGCTACGATCAGCTGATTGTCGTAGAATCATTTTTATTTCTCTTCTGTTTTTCAAAGAATCACATTTATTTCTTATAAATATTACCGATGTATAATTCAAGTGATGTCCGTTATTCGTGCTTTTCTTTTCAAGAGTATAATATCGAACTTATCATATGAACTTTCGAAATTATAATACGTAGCTTCACCAGCTATATCGTTCTCAATTTAAACAACAATAAGTATAACAGTTACATTCTTCGCAATAACGCAACTTACATAACTCGATCATTATCTCACCGAGAGATTAATAACTTTTTGAACTTGAAAGGCATAAAGCGCGAAGCTCCGAGAGTGAGAGAGAGAGAGAGAGAGAGAGAGAGAGAGAGAGAGAGCGTTAAAGTACGAAAATCTTTAAAGACTCGGCAGAAGAGATCGGCTAACGCTCTCTCACTGCGTTATACGAGCGGCCCGCGTACACCTATCGCGTGCCGATCGCTTGAGAGATGGTCGATATCGTGTATACGCCTCTTACCAGGCAAAAAGTAAAAATAATAAAGCTCTACACATTGCCGCTGCCGCGGGTGGGGCAGCTTCGTTTCAAGGTCGGCCGACGTGCGTTATTTGACCTCTTTCTCTCTCTCTCTCCCTTTTAAACTTCCGCTTTCTTATCGGTCATAAGCGATATATTTTCAGTGAGGAGCGCGGTTCTTTTTTGGGAGAAAAAAGGGGGTTTCTTGCCGTCGAGCGCGATTTCGATCGCGTGTCGAGAAAAATTCGTGTTGGATGATGTATACGTTACCTGTAGTATGTTTCCCTTGGTGTTTAGATAAAGCTTGTCGTGTTAACGATTAGTTAAGTTGTTACAGATTGGACGCGCAGAGTTATGAATTATCGTGTATTTTTAATAATGGGTTTAATTTCAATTGCTTTTGTTTATTGGATAGTGTTGTGTTATCATACTTAGATTAATTTTTAAATTATATATCTAAAAATATTGACATGATAATAATTTGTCAAGCTTATATTCATTTTTATTCTGGAAAATTTCAAACCAAATATGTACAGAATTGTTTCATAACATTGTCTCGACAGTAATCTTCTTACAATTAGAGTAATCAAACACGAACGCTGTGCTTTCGATATTTCGGAAGACATTTTGTTAAATAATTGCGATTTGTCGTTAGCTATCAACCTGTTTTCATCACATTCATAAAGAGTAAGTCATTCTAGTACAAAAAGATCCCGAGGAAAATAACTAATATTAACCATCGCACGCATGTAAAATTTGTATCTAACATTTCACTAAAAACAGCCAAAATACATAACAAATCTGATGGCAGCAAAAGTAGCAGCATATAGCAACGCACAACAACTCATAGCTAAATCTGCCGCAACATAATCCTTACAGCGGAGTTTACATAATTCCTTAAGCCTTTATAGTGCACGGCGCGTGCAGGCCAAAGCAAAGTCTGTAGAGTTGCCTTGCCTTGCCGCCGCCGAGAGATATAGAAGTCTACGCGGAGGCAGCGGCGGACACGTTAATGAACAAATCCCTACTTACCAGGGCACATAGCAAGCAAGCAACAATTGGAAGCGTCGGCTGGCGCGAGGGAAACAGAAAGGAGACATACACACAGAGAGAGAGAGAGAGAGAGAGAGAGAGAGAGCGAGAGAGAGAGAAAGCTAAACTAAACGAGCGGAACCGATGGTGCACATAGTAGTCGCGAGAGCTGCTAAGGTTATATATACGTATGTGCATACGCGCGCGGAGGATAACGACTTGTAATAAACGGAAGGTTATGTTGGCCCGAAAGCACATACCCCCGAATTGAACGAGTAAAGGGAGAGCAGTTTATATGAGAAGCTCTCGGGGAGCGATTCATTGCGCGAAACCGCCATCTTTCTGTCGCCAGAACTGTATTATAGTCCGCGTCCGTCCAAACGACGATTTCTCAGCGACATAGAGAAGGCAGTATACCGGTGGTGTCTATATATATATA
>JAWWMK010030771.1:0-14133 GCA_035047105.1 Galeopsomyia nigrocyanea
CCCCCCCCCCCCCCCCCCCCCCCCCCCCCCCCCCCCCCCCCCCCCCCCCCCCCCCCGCAAAAGCGAACACAACCTAATCGGATGAACAGATCAGCATCACAGCGTGCGCTCTTTTACTTCGTGGCATCCTCCGCCACACACTTGCGCACACTCGTTTTCTTATTAGCCGAGGTATCTTATACTCTGTTGGTAATTTTTACTCTCCCTTGCTCTGTAGTAGATGCAACCTGCCGTGAAATGTCTCTCGCACGCGCACGCTCGCGTATACGGGCTTTTAAATGATGGGCGGGTTTGTACAGAGCGACGAGGAAGATTTTTTTTTATTTATGGATATATGGTTGAAGCGAAGTGGTTTTCCGAGCGAGTTTTTTTTTCATGCAATCTCTTGCGTGAGATTTCTGGTTATTTTTCTTCGGCTTGAAGTTAAAGTTAATTGCTGTCGGTTACGTTTGAAAATGGAAAAGATATATATTTACAGAAATATTTGTGGGATTGCAATGTAATAAATTTTACTTATTGACGTATCAATTCTATCATTGGATGAGTTACATGAAATTCGTTTCGAGATTACAAGATGGCGTGTTAGATAAATATCATGCAAAAGCAGAACTGCGTGCTTGTGATTTAATAATGGTTCACATTTTGAGAATGAATGATTTAAAAAACGCTTTTAATAATTTCAGATAATCTCTGGACTGTCTTCTTGATAATCAGCTTACGCTACACAAGATTATAATTTTATAACATTATCTGATAAGAAATTTCTAATATTTCTTGCTGAAGTTGTACATATATCATTTGAAAATTTATCAAAACACTACCATTTAAAAACGATTTCTAAATAGACATATTCTCGTGTAATCAATATCAACAATTTTACTACGAAACCAGCAGAAACGTATTATAAAGACATAAACAATATCCACGAAGCGAAGAAATAAAAGTCACGAGATAAAGCCGACTATATCGCGAGACAAAGAGAGGAAGAAGAACGAACGAACGAACGAGAGGCGGGGAGTTTAAGAGCACACGAAGAGTAGAGGAGGCCGGAGAGTCAGCGGAGCAGGGAGAGAGAGAGAGAGAGAGAGATGCCGGAGAAGCGATGGTAATTCCTAGCTGGGAGACTCCGAGAGGTTTCCCACCTTTTACGGTTTCCCTCCTCCGCGCCAACTCTACTATACTGGCTCCAGTGCTCTGCTCTGCTGATGCTTCTTTTTTCTCTCTCTCTCTCTTTTTCTCTCTTCTCGCATTTAACTCGCGTTGAGAAAACGAATGCTCGTTTTTGTTCGCTTTTTCTGTTTCTTTCATTTTGCCTTATGTTGAAATTGCTAGATTGTTGAAATGATGATTTTACGCCGGTTTGGTACTTCTTGTTTGACTGATAATTCAATTTATTACAGAACAATGGGTTTTGGTGAGTAATAATTTGATCGTTGCGATGAATTTTTAGTTTCTTTGCTTAGTAATATTTTAACTTTTACAGCATATATAAGAATAAAAATTTTTTTCGATACTATTACTTTTTTTATTTTCATGAATTGTGTCTTACCAAACTTGAATATTACTACTTGATTATATGCTGAGTATTTATGATGTTTCCAATTTCGTCATCGCAATTTCCATTCAAACCACTTCCAATACACAGAGAATTTTAAACACACGCAACGATTATAAATCACGAAAAAGTTTATTGACGATGTCACGCAAAACATAAAAAATGTAAATAAAAGTCCTTCGCGAAGAAAGAAAATCTGAACGCAGCGGATGAATCTCAATCTCCAACGAACGAGATAACATTTATTAATAATAAAGCCTTGAAACATTATAAACACACGAGTAACTCACTTTTAACAACCCCATTCAATGATAATGTAACACATAAAAGAAGAAGAAAAAAAAAATCCTCGCACGCCTTAGTGCCGCGCGCGGGACATATATCCAATAACCAGGGAGATGAGAGAAAACGTAGTAAGCCGCCCGAGACAGAATGGGATCAAAAAAGTGGGAAATAAGCCAGAGAGCCGCTCACATACACGCACTACAAGTGCAAGTCTCTCTCTCTCTCTCTTGTAGAGAGCGACCTTGTCACTTCCGTGGATTCATGAATTTTATCGACGCCTGCATCGTGGTTCGCGTTCGAAATCATTTCTTCGCGTACGCGCGCGCGTCGAAACGCTTTAGCGCCCAGGCAATAATTAAGATTTAGATCAATCTTCTTGCAAAGTGCAACTTGAAACTTGCGTACTCTTGAAACAGTGTGTTTCGACGAGTTACACGTTAATCAATGCTGTACCTCAGCTTATATGTCGGGACCGAGAGTCTTTGTCTTGCGTGTTGGCGGGAAGTTTGGTCGTTTTTTTTTTCTTCTTCTCTTTCTGCTTGGAGTTGTTGTTGGAGGTGATTTGAGTAATTTCGCTGCTGATTGCTCGAAGCGATGATTTGTTGAGGATGTGTACTTTATAAATTGCGGAGAGTTATTGTAATGATAATTATTTAGATGTGAAATGTGAATTGCGAGTAAAATAGTTACATTGTATGAAATTTGCATAATTGCGTGATGTAATTATACCTCTTGAATGAGCTCAACAGAAAAATGTTTTATAAATGTTCGCCTAATCTTTAAAAATCTTTCTAAGCGCGAATTTTTCGTTATCGATTACGATGGTTTTTACGAAGAGTATTTTTTATTTTACAGTTGGCTATAGATAACTGATATATAGATAACAAAACTCAACAAAAATAATACTAAGAGACTTCTTATCAACGTCGATAAAGTGTAATTCTTAATTTGCAATGTACACGCCCGCATTGTCATCACTTTCAAAACAATCTCGGTCATTCTCCTAGTTTTTTCCTCTCGTAATATTCTGTCTGGTTCGGCTCTCTGTGTGCAAATTTTTGCAAATGATCTTTGCGCGCTTTAGATATACCGTGAGAACAAGTTTACATGTTTTCTTATTTCGTTTGTTTGCACCGAGTTGGCCTTTAAACTTAAATTTTCCAAGAAAAATACGCGCATCGATGCGAAAAGAATCATAACGGTCGACGAAAAAAAAAAAAGATGCTTCGCTGTGTAGTACTCGGCAAAAGCAAAAACGCACTTTCCAAATGGTCGTCGTCGTCGTCGTTGTAGCGATGATTGCTTATGATCCGCGTCGCGCGTGCATATTTTCTCTTTTTACTTTCACCCCGTGACCACGTTGATTTATGGTTTCGTGGGCTTCCGTCCTTCTTCTGTGAAAATCCCGTTTCTCGAACTCCACCTATGACAACGCATCTCTATATACTTACGAGAGAGAGAGAGAGAGAAGGCTTCTTCGATTGCGAAACATATATGCGACGTAATTAGCTGCTATATGCGTTATATGGACGTCGATACGACACGATGGAATTCTTCTAATCTATGGCTTTCGGGTACATTTACCTGACCGATGTATGGAAGCTTCTGGTATTGTTATGATCGTGCTCTCTTTTCTATTCTGGGCTGATTATTGGCAATTTCAGTTTAATTGATGAACAACGAGGTTTGTATTTCATTTCGTACTGCTAAAAATTATTCAACACTTTATATTTTCATTTCATTGCATCTTCTCCATCTCGTAAAAATTCCACTTTTTACCCTGCAAAACGGAATCCCTCCAAATCCCACGCTGTGATTTACAATGTTTTAATTTTACTGAAGGGATACTAATTAAAAAGGCTCGTCAATATTTTCAATAACCTTACGAGTTTATAATATTTTATAATATTTAAGTATGAGGCATTGATTAATTCCAATTTTGAAAATTGTTAAAATCTTAAGGTGATTAGCGAGTTTAGTAGAAAGGGAGAAGTAACCGAAATCCAACTTTGCAACAACAAAAAATTAGAATCTTAAAAAAATATTAAATTCTTAAGCAATGTTGTAGAATTTTTCTTATGGATGGATCAATCGGAATAGATTAAATTTGATTTTAAATGACGTGTTGGTGGTATAGTTTAGCTTGATAAATGTATTATAAGTCTACATTTATTATTAATTATAGTTCACGAAGCATAAAATAATCATTTATAGAATTTGTACAATCGTTCCCATACAAATTCCAAACTCATCGTCAAGTGCGAAAGTTCACGCACCGATCGAAGATATAGCCAGTGGTCAAAGTAAGTGTCATGACCGTGGCATATAAAATAAAAAAAAAGGAGAAGAAGAAGCAGCAGCAGCGACACGATTAGCTGTGCATCGACGACGAGAGACAGCCAGTGAATTCCATTGTTCCGCGTACGTTATCTGGGCCACGCTCGTGCATGCATACCAGACAGACGACCACGACGATGGTGATGATGATGATGATGATGATCAGAATGAAATTCGTTAATATTTTGTCGATGGATCAATCGAAATAGATTAAATTTAATTTTAAATGACGTGTTGGTCGCATAGTTTAGCTTGATAAATGTATTATAAGTCTACATTTATTATTAATTATAGTTCACGAAGCATAAAATAATCATTTTATCAAAATCAAAACTTTGAATAATATTTTTTATTTCTTCAAGATTTAATATTAATCAGAGGTAAAAAATATTTTATCATTTTCAATATTTTTTAAAGACTTTTCTTCTCTCGTTCTCCCCTTTATAATTTTCAGCTGTTGAAAGAAGGTGCGCGCGCTCACCTACGATTTCTTGCTCGCTCATACGTGTAATGCTTTGTGCCTTTGTTCTACTGCGTTCCCTCGATTACACAACTCGTAAATCGTAGCTTTTATAGTTTTCGGGCGTCTCGCATTGTCTCATTTTTTTTTCTCATTATAAACGTTCAACAACGCATTATCGTCGTCAAAATATTAAAATTTCATGTCCCTCTATATCATTAAGCAATCGTTATTTATTCACACCTATATATCCAAGTGTAAAACTTCTTCGCGAGAAGTTTCGAAGCAACAGCAGCAGAAGTATAAAACTAGAGCATGTCGCGCGGAGACAAGAAAGAAAGAAAAAAAAAGAGAAGAGAGTATACGTGCGGGCTCGGGAGTTATATTTATCCGCTAAGCGAGTAGGAGAAAAGAGAAAAAGAGAGAGAGAGCCTGCGAATCGATATTGGCTAGGCGTGCTTTTGCGCGAGCGATGTTATACGGTGTCATCGCGGAAAATGCTACGCACTCATCTATTCTGCCCAGGCAGAACGCGACCGTTACTTACGCGACTACTGCTCGCGTGTTTTTCTCTCGTTCGTTTTCCTGTGTGCGACGCTCTCTTTCTATCTGTCTCTCCCTCTTGGAATAACCGATTTTTTTTCTCGGCTGCTGGTGCTGTTGTTGAGGTGCAAGGAAGCTTGCAAAGCGAACGGAATATGTATTGGTTAATTTGAAATTATTAAATTATCAGATTTCTTCTAATTATCAAAGTATATTTAGAATGTCAATGAGCTTTGTACTCTTTTGTGACTAGATATAACAGTTTTTGCGGGCCAGTTGTAAGGTTTTATAAACATTTCAGCCGATTCTGAAAAAATATCCAAGCGTATGTTCTTAAAAGATTAGGAACATGGTGATTTTTTAAACGATTCATCACTTATCCACTACTATTTATCGTTCTATTCCATATTGTAATTCATGAAAATGTTTATAGCCCAATCATTACAAATTATTTTAGCAAACTCAAAAGATTTCAAAACTTAGTATTCTTAGGGATAAATAAGATTGCAGTGTTAAAATTTTAATAATTTTATTGTATGTATACTTCTCCAAAATACATAATCTTGTTATTGTTTAAAAATTTGCTTATAATGTTTTCGATGTTGGTGTATTTCATTTTACAATATCATTTTTATTATACGAGAGAAAAATTATTGCAGAAAATATTTAAAAAACTAATTTTTTTATTACAAAATTCCATTATACAAACAAAGCATTATTGACAAAATATTATAAAAAATCTTGATTGATGAAAATATGGACTTAAAAAACAATAATTGTTTTTTTAGGCTACTAAAAAAACAATTATTTATCATTTAATGCACGAATACAAATGATCTCGGTTTTCAAATCCCCAGAAAGAGAATTAACGGACGCTTTGAAATTTTCTGCCTCGCGAAGAGTCTTCAAATTATTATCGAATAGCTCTATTGCCTTTTCCTTCAAATAGGCTGCACTGTTCTGATCTGCAATTTTGAGCATATCATAAACGTTATCAACACTCAACTTCTTAGCGAGTACGTTTTCGCAGCGCCACTTTAGCGAATCGAGTTGATACTTTTCCGCCGCCACGAGTATTTTGTCAGCCGAATCCTCGACATCTACTTTTCCGGTGTAAATAAAATGCAACAGTTTCTCCATCACTTTGAGTTCGATGTCTTCAATGTGGACTTCTCCCTCGTTGGCTTCGCGCATTTTGCTATCGAACATCGCCTCGAACACTGGACTTTGAGTTGCCAGGATCGCTCGGTGCACGCGGAACTCTTTCTCCTTAACAATGAGTTTGAAATCACTGAATTTCTCATCATCTAATAGCCTTTTGAAGTTCTGTAGTGGACTGTTTTGGGATAGGAGGATGTCATTGATATCTTTATCAACTTTTATATGTTTGTTCGATAAATCAAAAATCTCACATTCTATTGACAATTGGTCATTTGGTAGAAGATTTGGTTTACTTAATAAATCTTTTCTTGATATAAATTGTTGTACAGCACCTACACTACGTACGACTTCGGCAAGTTTTGTTGAGTGATTTTTACCATTTTCATCGAGTATCGAACATTTGAATATAAAATTGGCGTTTTGATGGCGAGATTGATCAAATAGGTAAGCGCGAATACCAATATAGTCATATGAATTTTGATCATAACCGAATAAGAATATATCAAGTGACCACTCGCATTCTTTATTAACGCCGGAAAAAAAATGCGGAGATTCGTCGAAATATTCAACTGATCTAGACAAACTTTTGAAATTGTATATTATCCAAGTGAACTTATAACTCGTCAAAAGTCTTGAGCGGCTTTCGTTTTTATCTATGATTTTACCAAAGTTTTTTGAATTTTCGCCCATTATGATGCGAATTTTTGGTAAGGCAGCTTACGCAGAAGCACAATTTTTTAATTTGAACTCAAGATTCAATTACTTCTCGATTACGAAGAAGTACCGTTAAGTATAATACTTAATTATATGCAATCTATGCAACAAATTTCTATCAATCATTAAGCGATGAATGTGCAGAGTATGGTTGAATATCTAAAATCTTGTATATTTGGAAAAAAAGATTAAAATTTTCTTGAACAAAGAGGATTTCGAGCGCGTGATTACTTATCTTGAAACCTTGCGATGATTTTTTTTGGCTCTCCGCCTTCTCCACTTTGGGTTATTCTTCTATAGATAAAGTTGTTTGGTGGAAAGCTATTGCAGGCTAGTAGTTGCTGATAATCTCGATCAACAAGTTTTTTGTTTGAAGAATTGATGAAGATGCCATAGGAGAAACGGTGCTTGTTGATTGACGATCCAAGATGGAAAGAGGCCGAGGCATCACCCGACGCTGCAGCGACAGCACAAAAACACGTGGTTTCGCATTAACCTCAACAAATGGCAACGCCGCAAATGCATTTAATGGCGCGAAAATTCGAACTTGTCCGTGGAGAGTGTATTCACTCCACAGTGCTCCTCAATACCGTGTTGACATTCGAAGACCACCTGTGATACGCACATGCGCAGATGCGCTCTGTTAGGATAAATGGCGGTATCATTGAAATTTCAGTTTTTTTTTCACTGCTACTAACTAGAATTAAAAAAAACAATTTCCAGTGATATTTTAGCTTTGTATGCTCTCAAATAATTTTCAAAAGTTTCATTGTTAATCATCCGTAGTTTCCAAAGTATGAAAATATTGCACAAAGTATTACGTGAACTTTGAAAATTGTGTACTTTAATTTAAATATATAATTTTGTAAAGCTTTTTACTGGTAGTATGTACATACATACATTAATAAATTTACACCAAAATATTGTATGTATTAAATAATTCTCATCGAATAAAAATCTCAAATTAACTTGATTTCTCGAAAATCAAGTATTTGCTACAGTTTGGTGATAAAAAATCAAAATGTTATGATTGAATAAAAATATTGAATTAAGTGTTACTAAACAAATAGAGAAATACGATTAATATTGTTGCTCATCGATTTTCCGAAAACATTACATGGGTCAATGATCAAAAATGGCTATTCTATAAAATTATATTGCACTGATACGTTAGAATAAATTTATGGCTATTAGAGTATTACGTTTGATTATTTTTATTAAATATGTACACAGTAATAAAACCACTTATTTTTCTAAGACATAGCTTACAAGTATAATTGTCTAACCATATTAGATATTAGATATATGTTATAAAATATAAAAGTTACTCAGCGATTCAGTGCACATACATGAATAATGTCAGTCTTCAAATGTCCGGGAAGAGAATCAACGGAAGATATGAAATCCTTAGACGCAACAAGTGTTTTGACTTTTTTATCAAAAAACTGAATGGTTCTTTTCTTCAACCCCAAAGCATTATTCAGATCTGCAATTAGGAGGATATCATAAACGTTGTCGACGCTCAATTTCTTAGCAAGCTCATTTTCACACTGCGATTTCAACGAATCAAATTGATACATGTCTGCCGCCGCAAGCATTTGCTCATCTAAATCCTCAACGTGTATTTCTCCCGTATAGACAAAACGCAGCAGTTTCTCCATCACCGTAGGTTCAATGTCCTCAATATGAGCTTTTGCCTCACTAGTTTCTCGCATATTGCTATCGAACATCGCCTCAAATACAGGACTTCTGGCTGCTAGAATAGCTCGGTGTACAGAAAATACTTTGGAAAACTCTTTGCCTTTAACAACCAGTTTGAAATCGCTGAATTTGTCATTACTCAACAACTTACTAAAGCCCTCTAGCAAAGAAACTGGCGATGGCTCAACCTCAATGATCTCTTCAGTTATACTCGACAAACTACAAATCTTACATGCTATTCTCAATTCGTCGTTCGGCAGCAACTGATCGGGTTTGTCTAACAATTTTCTCGCTGATTTAGAAAACTCCGCTTTCTTGTGAATATTCGGAATGTGCAGTGTTCTAGTCGATTTTTTTACATTATCTTTGTCAAGTATTGACAATTCAACCATGAATTTGGTGTTGCTATGGGGATCTTTTGGCAATAGACGAGGATGAATGACAAAATGATTCGATCCACTATCAAGATTAGACGACTCTATAAAAAGCGAGAACATGTATGCATCGTTGGCACCGATAAAAAAATGCGGAGATTCCTTGGTTGATCTATCGTTGCTGAAGTAGTCACGAAAGTGTTGGATGGTCCAAACGAAGTTATGCCCTTCTACCGAATGATCTGTTCTGCCGAATTCCGCGATGTTACCAAAGTTTCTCGAGCTCGCCACCAACGCCATCGCGAACGAATTTTCAGGAGATATTTCAAACGCGAAGCCGAATTTGAATGTTCAAAGGAATGAAAAAATCCACAGCTCAGTCCAACAGTTTTGTTTCGTCGCCCACGGAAACGCGAATGATGTTTAAGAAACGTTGTGGCTCTGTATACGACTTTGTAGTTACAGATACTGCGCCTGTTGTTTTTTTTTACTTCAATGGTGATCTGTAATGACAAAAATGGCTTTTAGATGCATTGGTTTATCTAATAACTAAATAGTTATGTTATTAGTGAAATAAATTACTTGAGCAAGAATAGCTGAGAAGTTATGTTTTCTAAATCTTCTAAAATGTTGAAAATTTATAATACAGCTCTGTATATTAATAGGTAGAAAATTTGAATCACTGATAAATAATAAAAATTCACGCAAAAACTAAACATTGTAAGACTTACGAGTAACTTAAGTCATAAAATTATAAGTACAATAACCTCGACTAAAGAAATTAAAATATTGCTTTGATATAAATTTATCAAATATTAGACATACATTAATTTTTCAGGTATGAGACATGCTGAAAAGACATAGGCCAATAGAAATGAATATAATATAAAACAAGCATGCACCAACAGAATAAAATTAAATGGCGCCCGCGCGTCAGTGCTATATACCTGTCTGCGCTGCTTGAGACGCCCGCTAGCTTCGTCGCTCGAGAACTCTCTCTCTCTCTCTCTCTCTCTCTCTCTCTCTACCTCTACCTCTACCTCTACCTCTACCTCTCTTTACACGACGTTTACATCCATTTGGCAATTTGAGTAACACAATATAAGGAAACGTCAAAATTATAATATTTGCACAAAGCCTCATATATTTTATTTAAAAAAAAAAATAACTATATTGTCCTCGATATTCTCACTTGCATACAAATTTTCAGGGCACAATGTATCGATCACCCGCAAAATATCTTATCGCCCGATGCTTCGAGTTTTTCCGTTACGTTATTGATCATTCAAAATTCAACTAAAAATAAACACGTCGGGTACTTTCACCGAATTTCAGATATAAAGATCGAGTAATAGACGCGCGATGAATTACAAATAGATTATTAATTTTGCGCGTTACCTCAATTTTCAACCAAGCGTCCGCTCCCTTGTAGCTCAATCAGCGTTGCCTTTCGCAGCCTTTCGACCGCTCGGCTCGTCGTTTTGTTGAGAATGAAGCCCAATTGGAGGCCGATCCACGCTGACAGCGTGGAATTTATACCCTCGCTCCCTCTCCCTTCAAACTATCCTTCCGTAGGACAGATGGAGATGAGATGATGCGCTATTTTTGGGGTCCAAAGCGCTGCGCGCACAACCAACAGTGAACAGACCTTTTGTTGCAATGCGCATGCGCATATTCGAATATCGTTGCCGTTCTAGCTCGCTGCTCGCACGACCGCTAGTATATTTTATAAAAAAATAAAAGAAATATCCCGACACGCGATTTATTTATATTACGATGCTTATAAAAAAGCAAGCCTGAGTAAAGTTTTCTGGCAAAAGATTGACTACGAAATGGCGCGTGGATGCACCGGAAAGACGTTTTGAAGCGAAAAGTGAAAGTGCTTGGGGAGAGAGAGACGAGCAAATAGATCTTTAGACGCCTTGGCTCGACTAGCCAAATTCATATGAAGTGGATCTGGTTAAACTATAAATCTGATTTTAATAATTGAAAAATTAAGTAGATTATTTTTTACATATAGACGATTGCTTAGTAAATTTAGACAAAATTATTAATTATAGACCAGTTACTTATTTACATTCTAATTGACAACTGAAATGAGAATACCACCAGTACTAATGGCCGCTTTTCGAAAAGAATATTGAAAATCATCAGACTTCTGCCCGTTCTAATATGCTTCAGTTTTTTATAAATGAAAGCAATCCTCTTTTCCAGCTGTTGTAAAAATGTAAAAAAAGATCACGGACTCGAAGACATATTTTTTCTTCGAAGAACAAGTGGATCGAGAAAGGAAAAGTGTCATTATTTAGTGATAATTTAGTGATAGAGAGGCAAGGACGAAATGCCGAGGCGAAATGCTGCCGAGAACACTGCTGTTCAGCATTTTTTTTTATTCGAGAGCGAGCAAATAGTGTTGCCAAATATAACGCGATTGAGAAATATATAATATAATATACTGTATCTCTTTTTGCAAGTAATTTTTTACCGTGAATCCTTTAAAGTTTTTAACCCTGGCAAACAGACAGCGACCGTATGAGGTCGCTTTCGATCGCAGCCGGTCGCTGTCTGCTTGCCAGGGAATGTACACATTGTACTGCAAAACTTCAAGGCTCTGCAAAATATTTAATGTAATTTTGTATCATCATTACTATCATGAAAGAGGATATTTTACTATCAACTAAAAAAAAGGATAATAGCTTAATTATCCATAATATTTAAAATAATCATAACTGATCGCAGATTAGTTAATATTTTAAATAATTATACATAACTTGATGTTCAGCATAAGCAATATTTTTATTGTTAATGTATGTACACAACTTCAATTGGCATTTTTGATAGATACTTTTTTATTTTACAATATAATTACTCGTACTATTGCGTGACAGTATGATTCCAACGACAATATGTTTTCAAAGAAACTTTTTTTACTACCAATCGGTAAAATTACGTATATAAGATATATTATACGAAAATTTAAAAAAAGTTATGAAATGAAAAGTGGGAATATGTTTGATTCACATTGC
This sequence comes from Galeopsomyia nigrocyanea, assembly GCA_035047105.1. Classification (NCBI taxonomy): domain Eukaryota; kingdom Metazoa; phylum Arthropoda; class Insecta; order Hymenoptera; family Eulophidae; genus Galeopsomyia; species Galeopsomyia nigrocyanea. Next base: position 12,157 of record JAWWMK010030771.1, read on the forward strand.
TCAAAATAATTATAAGTGATGATAAAGGAATAAATATTTTATTTAGTTACATAATATAGCTCGTGAAATTATTCGTCCAATCTTACAGAGTATCAACTGAAAATAGACCACTAGATAAAAAAATGATATTAACGATTCAATGCGTAAGCATAAATAATGTCAGCTAACACGTTCCTTGGAAGTGAATCAACTGATGCTTTAAAATCGTCCTCTTTAGTAAGCATCTTCAAATTTTTATCAAAAAACTTCATCGCCTGTTCCTTCAAGTTTACTGCATTGTTTTGATCGGCTATTAGAAGGATGTCATAAACATTCTTCAGATTCAGCTGTTTAATAAGCTCATTTTCGCACTGCTGTTTGAGTTCGTCGATCTGATATTTTTCCGCTGCGACTAATAATTTGTCAGCCAATTCCTGAGCATCTATTATTCCGGTATAGATAAAGTGCAGAAGTTTTTCCATTACGTTGGGTTCGATGCCGTCAATGTGAGCTTCTCCTTCGCTGGCCTCGCGCATTTTACTATCGAACATCGCCTCGAATACAGGGCTGAAAGATGCCAAAATAGCTCGATGCACGCAAAACTCTTTCTCTTTAACAGTAAACTTAAAATCACTGAATTTGTCATTTCCTAAGAATTTTTCCAATGGACTGTATCGTAGAAGATGGACTTTATTAACATCTTCATCCAATCTTGTATCTACTTTTGATAAATCAAAAATCTCACATACTATTCTTAATTCATCATTCGGTAGAAGATCCGTATTATTCAGTAAATCATCTCTTGATATGAATTGAGAAATAGTTCCCGAAGAGCCCTTAACTTTAGCAATCTTTGCCGGACGATTTTTACCATCTTTATCGAGTATTGAAATTTTAACTACAAAATATTTTCCCTTGTAGCGGGCACCGTCAAACAGAAATGCGCGAATGCCAATAAAATCATGTGTGTGCTGATTCAAGCCAGCCAAGTATATATCAAGCGACCAATTGTATTTATTGTTAGTACCAAAAAAAAAGTGCGGAGATTCATCGTATTCTCCAACTTCAACTTGACTTGAACAATTTTGAAAATTTTGTATTACCCAATTCAACTTATAGCTCGCTCCTGAGAGCCTTCTCGAGTCTGCATTTTCAACTTTGAGGTTACCAAACTGAATTGAATGAGGCATTTCCAATTTTTACCGCTGTCGCTTTATTGACAATACTTTGAGTAAAAAATCAAAATTTAAATTTTGGACAACTGATTACACAGTTAAACGTATAACATTCAAAAATTTCTTCTTACAGCAAAAATACTATAGAACTTTATTATTATATGTAGGATGTCTTTTCTGTCAAGATTTGCTTCAATGCGGTGGAACCTGTTTGGAGAAAAATCATTTTATATATTTATCAATACTTATGGATGTGCAAAACAAATATAATTATTGTAAAATAAAGTGCTCCACACAATAGTCTATGACACTAAAATTGTAAACGATTATTCATACACTGCTTGAGTAATGGACTACAAATTAAATACAATTTTATGTGTAATATTTTTGCAAAATTAAATTAGACTAAAATTTTTTAGGAAACTCAGAATTTGATTCCTGTATTTCTGAACTAAAATAACAATTTTTAAAGTGATATATAAGTATACATCAAAGTTCGCCATTCACATTTTCTATAAGTATACCTATATCACGGCTTGCCTAAATAAACAGTAATCGGTACTCAACAGAAAATAATAAGTTAATACCAAGAGTCCAACTAGTTATTTTCGGAGCGTGCTGGGCAGCACTTTCCTCGCGAAGGCATTAAAATCACAATGGCCTTTACTATTTGTCAGTTTGGTTATTACACGCAGCATTTGGTTTTTGAACATATAGATATACAAATACATGTTAAAACAGGCGATCCTTTGCTCCACGATTATTTTTTGATGAAACAAAATTGGGATTCAACAGATTTATGACAAATACCTTTTGGTATGTA